>JAUPTC010000287.1:0-62367 GCA_030762895.1 Sophora flavescens
TGGTTTCTATTATCACTTGAGGTTATGTATTTCCTATTTTGTTTGCTTCTCTCTTTTCAATGCCATGTTATACATTTCTGTTTGTTTAATTCAGGAGTGTGTAATGTTGTGTTGATTCATTTCAGTGATGCTATGTTCCTATACTTAATCACGTTTGTTTAATTCGCGTGTGTACGTTCATGTTCGTTTAGTTCATGAGGGCTTAACCCCGTTTGTTTAATTCGGGAATAGGGACATGTATCTGTAGTAGTAGTTTCGTTTGTAGATTGTTGCTACAACTGAAAGGGGATAAGAAACTGCAAATGGCTTGGATTTATTTGAACCAATGATAGTGGGAAACCAAGAACAGTAGGTTAATCGTCTTTAGTTTATTTGTTAATCTTTTAACTGCTTTGTTTTTTTTATTGCTTTGTTTTCTTTATTTTAATTGCACTCCATCTAAAACCCCCAAAACTAACTTTTGATTTTCTGTTAATAATAACAACACCTAAAGAGTCCTTGAGAGACGATCCGAGTTGTCGCACTGTACTGCATTATTTTATAATCGCTCGTTCTTTTTGGCGCGTGGCGACAGCGCGGTCAAAAATTGGCGCCGTTGCCGGGGACTCTGGTTTGTTATTATTAGCAGAAAATAATTTTTGAAAAAAAAAAAAACTTTTTGCTTTGCTAATTAGTTTTGTCTGGTTTGGAATTTTCCCCCATGGATAATTACATGTATGGATATTTGCCTAATGTTTATTATGAACCACCACCTTGCATGTATTATCCTAATTTTAGTGAGCCACCACCATACTATCCTACCCAAGTGACCACCTCTGCACCTTCCGAACCTTCCCTAGAGGACCTGTGCAAACAGATGACTGCACAGATAAGTGCAAATATGGAAGGAATGAGGCAACAAATGGCCGAGCAAACTCAACGGATGATAGAGGAATTTCAACAGAAGATGGAGGCTGAGTACCAGAGGAGCCAAGCTGAATCTCAGAAATTGTGGGCTCTAATTGATCAAGTTACCGCCAACTCGGCTGCAATGCTACCTCCACAGCCCCTGGAAGATCGTACAGAGTCACCAGTTATTTTTGAAAATACTTCTGATTATGATTCTGATAATATTTCTGTTGATGATGAATTTAGTGTTGAATCCCCTGATCCTAATGTTTGTTATTGTGATGGAACTGCATTGTGTGTAGAATGTTTTACAGGTTTATACTTTTCAGGAAAAATAGAAAATGCAGATCGTTTTGCAGGTTTATTCTGTTCAGGAAACTTAGATCAGGAGGATCAAGAGGGCAGCTGCTCCCCCGTGCCTAAAGATAAAGAAGAACCTTTGGGAGTAGATGATTCAAGTAAAACAATTGAATGTGTTGAGAGTAATGGGGTGGACGATGAATTAATTGCTGAATTTCCGGACATTGTAGATTTTTCTGATTCATTTTCTTGTAATATATGTACTAACTCTAACCTTTGTTTGGTGTGTGCTGAAATTTCTGCGTGTATAGCAGGTGAAAAATTTGTTAGTGCAGTAGATGAAGACATTGCAGAAGTTGAAGCAGCACCAGTAACCGTTTCTAACTGTTTACCACTTCCCCCTGAGGAACCAGTGATGGAGTTTAAGCCCTTGGATTTTGCACCATGGCCGGTCCAAGAGGTTGAACCCCAATTTTATTGGGAGGATTTTATTGAGAAAGAGGTCATCTGTGACCCTAGAGGAAGTGAAAAGTCCGCCGCACTGGGCGAGGTTACTATGATTGTGAAGCACCCACTTCCGTATAAAGGCTGCAAGTTAGGGAAGCATGGAATGAACTACCACCCTTTGGCTACCACGTGGGACTTATGCTACAAGCAATGGGATCCTGGTGGAACCGCCCTTCAATGAGTTTTTCTTAACCCTTTCTCCTTTTTAATTTTCTTTTCCTTACTTTAATTCTGTTTTGTTTTGAATAAAGCTCCTGAATAATTTGAGAAGCTCAGGAGTTGTGTTAAGTCTAGTATTGGCAAGTTTGATGGATTTGATTAAATTTTTGCATAGATGATTGCATGATAGTGTTGACTGTTTTCCCCCTAGGATTTGAAAAATTTTAGAAAAATGATCCCCATATGATTGAAAACTGAACTTTGAGATTTTGTTATGATGGCATGATTTATGATAAGTTTGGGGTGATAGGAAGCACACACTAGGGATAGAATCTCAGTTAAACAATTTGCATAAATGTCCAGGTGAGGTTTTTGAGCCTCCAACATGTTTTAAACTGTGTGAAAATCACTTTTGATTGCACTTTCCTGAATTTGATTGAATCTCTTTTTGGTTTGCATGATTATATGTTTGCTTCAAATGATTTAGGCATTTTCTTTGTAAATAGCTACTTAGCCTAAAATAACCAATTCCTAATGCATGTTCCTTAGTTAGCCCCATTGAGCCTATTAGCCTGTTAATTCTTGATAACCTAATGTTATAAGCCCAAAAATCTGGAAAACCATGTTAACCCGATCTTAGGATTAGGAGAGCATGTAATCTTAGAATGGGTGCAAGAAACTAAAGTTTGGGGTGGCTACCTGGTGCAATGTGTTGTTTGGGAATGGGAAAAAAAAAAAAAGAAGGAAAGTGTAAAAACGAAAAAAAAAATGTGAAAAAAAAAGAAAAGAAAAAAAAAGAAAAAAAAATAAAAAAAATGCCAGAAAGGCTGTTTGAATAAAAAGGCTGTAGCCACCCAAGGCAAAAAGAAAATTGAAAAAGGAACTTGAGTGAATTTCAAAGTGTAAATATAGTTCATGCTCTCTTAGTTCCTAGGGTCTTCAGCCTAGTTCTTTTGTATATCCTTCCCTTAGCCAGGCCCTATTACAACCCATAAAAGACCTTTTGATGTTGCTTGCATATTTTCTGTGGGGACCATTTTGAGATGAAAATCAAATTTATGGGAAGTGCTCTTAAAAGTGAAAATTGAGTGAATTGTTGATAGCCTGACACAAATTGAGCGATTGAGTGAAATACAAATTTCCCTTGTGAGGAAGGCAGTTGTTTGATTTTGGTGATCTCCCTTTTGTGTGTGACTTGGATCCCCAGCTTAGATTTCTGATTGTCTGAATAATGAAATTCTCAATTGTTTAGAATAAATGAATGTGGGGATTACTTTGCTTGGAAGGGGGGGGGGGGGGGGGGGAAAATTGAAAAAAAAGAAAAAAAAAATTTCTTTGAAAAATTGCTTAAAATCTGTGTGAAAGTTGATTGAGTCGTTAAGCTTGCCATGTTTTGCCAGGTCTTGAGTCTTTTTATGTTTTTGAGTGTAGTTTGCTTGGGGACAAGCAAAGTTTAAAGTTTGGGGTATTTGATGAGCATCTGTTTGACTGGTTTTATAACTAGTCAAGACCCTGGCTTTGTGCTTATTTTATATCATTTTTACCCAAATTAGACTTGATTGTCTCTAAGTAATATTTTGAGTCTGTAAATTGTTTTTAAGTTAATTTAGTTGATTTAGAGTTAAATAAAATACTTTTTATATTTTCTGTTTTTCAGGTTAATAAAATAAAATAAAATAAATCTGGAGCCACTCGCCCCGCGAAGGATTTCTCGCCCCGCGAGTCATGCAAGCCTGAAAAGTCAGAGACGATCACGGTTTACCCGTGTTGAAGATCACGGCCGTGGCAGTTTTGAAGTTGAAGCGTTCGCCTCGCGAGAATTCCTTCGCCTCGCGAATACTTGAAAGTCAGAAGCCATCACGGTTTGGGCACGTTGAAGGTCACGGGCGTTACAGTTGAGAATTTGAAGAGTTCGCCTCGCGAATATATGCTCGCCTCGCGAGAAGACCAAGAGTTGCAGACCTTTCGCATAATTCGCCTCGCGAGCAGTGCTTCGCCTCGCGAGGACTTGGATTCCAGAAACGTGTATATAAGTAGTCTTAGGCAGAACTGAATAGGGAGTCAGAATTAGCCAGTTTTGGCTAGTTTCTGAACTTGTTAGCCTTTTGTTTTCCTCTTAGTTTGTTGTTTGCTTTTGTAATGGAGAGCTAGTCTCCTAGATTAATCTACTGGGATTGGTTTCTATTATCACTTGAGGTTCTGTATTTCCTATTTTGTTTGCTTTTCTCTTTTCAATGCCATGTTATACATTTCTGTTTGTTTAATTCAGGAGTGTGTAATGTTGTGTTGATTCATTTCAGTGATGCTATGTTCCTATACTTAATCGCGTTTGTTTAATTCGCGTGTGTACGTTCATGTTCGTTTAGTTCATGAGGGCTTAACCCCGTTTGTTTAATTCGGGAATAGGGACATGTATCTGTAGTAGTAGTTTCGTTTGTAGATTGTTGCTACAACTGAAAGGGGATTAGAATCTGCTTAGGGCTTGGATTTATTTGAACCAATGATAGTGGGAAACCAAGAACAGTAGGTTAATCGTCTTTAGTTTATTTGTTAATCTTTTAACTGCTTTGTTTTTTTTATTGCTTTGTTTTCTTTATTTTAATTGCACTCCATCCAAAACCCCCAAAACTAACTTTTGATTTTCTGTTAATAATAACAACACCTAAAGAGTCCTTGAGAGACGATCCGAGTTGTCGCACTGTACTGCATTATTTTATAATCGCTCGTTCTTTTTGGCGCGTGGCGACAGCGCGGTCAACGTTCAAGAATATTAAATACAGATAGCATATAAGGATACCCTGCTGTATTAGCATATACCTCGTTCCTAATATTTCTCGGGGCCAACATGAAGTTGTTGAAATAGTGGGAACAGAAATGAGTTGTTCACGGTGTAAGTAAGACGCACAGATTGATCCTTCCACCCTAGTGACAAGGCATTATTCAAGTGCCTCTAATTATTTAAATGTCAAAATATAATAAAATTACCTTTCAAACGGATACATCCACCTATATTGTACTGGTCCACCAAGCCTCGCTTCATATGCAAGATGGACAGGGAGATGTTCCATTGAGTCAAAAAATCTAGGGGAAATACCCTCTCCATCTTGCACAGAATTATTGGAATGTTTTCTTCCATCTTCGTCAGACCATCCGCTCTTAAAGTTGCAAAGCATATATCTTTGAAGAAATGACTGATTTCTTTAAGCGGGTTCGAAACATGCTGGGGCAGCGAGCCGAAAGTAATAGGAAAAAAACACTCCATGAATACATGACTGTGAACACCCATTTTTGTCCATCTTCATTTTATTTTATTCTAATTTTTATGTCATTATATTTCAGGGAGATTAAAAAATAATAGTGAATTAAAAAAGAAGAAAAAGAAAAAACGAAGAAAGGAGGTTACTTAATTTTCTGTTGGACGAGGAGATTCCGTCCACTGCAATTATTTAATTTTTTGTTGGATGGGGAGGTCCCGTCCATTACATACCTAACTTTTTGTTGGACGAAGAGATTCTGTCCACTACAATTATCTAATTTTCTGTTGGACGGGGAGGTCCCGTCCATTGCATACCTAATCTTCTGATGGACGGGGAGGTCCCGTCCATTGCATGTATAACTTTCTGTTGGATGGGGAGGTCCCGTCCATTGCATATCTAATTTTCTGTTGGACGGGGAGGTCATGTCCATTGCATACCTAATCATCTGTTGCACGAGGAGGTCCCGTCCATTGCATATCTAACTTTCTGTTGGACGGGGAGGTCCCGTCCTTTGCATATCTAATTTTTTGTTGGGCGAGGAGGTTCCGTCCATTGTATACCTAATTTTTTGTTGGATGGGGAGGTCCCGTCCATTGCAGACTTAATTTTCTGTTGGACGAGGAGGTTCCATGCACTGCATATTTAATTTTCTGTTGGACGAGGATGTTCCGTCCTCTGCAATTTTATTTTCAGACTGGAGACTAAAGAATGAAGAAAGAAGAAAAAGAAAATAATGAAGAAAGGAGGAAGAAAAGAAGGAGAAAAGAACAATCAGAAAAAAGAGAAGAAAAGAGATTGAGTTACTTCTCCTAACCCTAAAAAAACCCCATTTTACATATCAGACAAGACCTCGCTTTCTCCTTCTACTCTCCAACCGCCCTACACCTCCTCTACCCATAGGTCCTTCTTCTCCCTCATCTCCTCCACTCTCTTAACCACACCACACTTCCTTATCTCTTCAAACATGCAACCTTCACATCAAATTGCCTCATTTCCTCTGCTCGCACCACCTCCATCTTGACACACGCGATCTCTGCTCAGAACCGCCGAAGCTCAGGATTTCGTGGGACCAACCTTGAAGCTGCTGGGTAAAGAAAAGCATGAAGCCCTCTCCTCCATCTATAAAAGGAGAGGGGAAGAACGAAAAGGGGGGATCAAGAGGAAAGATACGGAGGAAGGATAGGAAGACAGAGAGAGAGAGATTTTTATCTGATGTTTTCTTTGTGAAGAAAAAGAGATGGGGTTTGAGTTTCTTTTTTCTTTTCTCTGTCATTAGAGTGGTACCAAGTTTTCAAATGAAGAAAGAGTTAAAAGAGTCAGTCAAACTGAAATGTAAGGGGTTTGATCTTAAAATTTTACTACTGGGAGAAAGCAAAATCATTGTTATTCTGCTCTCAGTTGGTAATCCTTGTCCCCTTTGTTTATATTATTCGTGAGTTTCTCTTGACATTCTTATTTTTCTGTGTCCCTCTTTATGATGAGAAGAAAATCCATGGATATTGAAACTGAATGAGTTAATGTGATGTTTGCTATATAAGTTCTTATGTTTGTTTTAGAAATGGTGTATCGTAGGATTCCTATTTCATTGTTTGCTGTCATATGCTGAAATGCATAATACACCAGTAATCTTTATATGGCTATACTGTTACTAAACACTTAAAATGTTTCATTTTTGTTCTGTTTTCAAATCTCCTTCAACCGGTTTGTTTCCCCTTTTTTTAAATAAAGTAAATTGCCTTTTGATATATGTTATTTTTGGGTTGCTCTATGACAAGTGTCATGTTAATCCCTTTAGATTTTGAGGTTGCCCTTTGGACTTACGTGCCATGTTCAACCTCATTTAGTTTTAATCAAAAACATTCTCATAAATATAAAACCGATAACAAATACAAAATGTCTTAAAATTAAAATGCTTTTTTTTTTCCTTTAAATGATTTTCGGGGTAAAACAAATATTTTCAAAGTTACTAATAATTTACACAACTAATTTTGGGTAACCATTTTATGGGTGTTCTAGGGTGCCGTGGGGTTAAGTCTCCATGCCTTCCCTAGACGTAATCGACTCCCGAACCCAAAGTTTTTTAAGGGTTTTCCAACTTTCCCGAAATTAATAAAGTTGGTGGCGACTCCATGTTTATTCTCTAAAAGAAGCAAGTTTTCTTTTCAGTCGTGACAGATGGTAACTCCATTGGGGATTCTTTTAAGAGAGTCAAGCCCGTAAAAATTAGCTTTGCAAATTTTTAACATGTAACTTATTTGTTTTACCTTTTATTGCTATATCTTGCTGTTTTTTCTTACAATAATTAAATAACCAAAACAAAAAATGTTTTTATTTTTAGTGATGTTTGTTTGGATTGTCCTTTTTGTTTGGGTTTTCCTTTTATTTAAATAAAAATGAGAAAAATTAGTTGTATATACATTTTAATTCATGTTATTTTTGTATATGTTTCACTAACAATGTTTTTGTTTCCTCCTCCTTTCTTTTCTTTTTTCCTATACTTTAACAATAGGGTAGAGGACTTATAACCATTTTTATATATACCCATGTTTTTATTTTGCAGGTTTTTCTTGTCTTTTCTTGTCTTTTTATTTTTTAAGTGTTACAGGTTTGTATGCCCCCTGTCACACACATCATTATCACATATTACACACGCTCTTGGCTCTATACCCAAGATTGCTCAAAACCCCAGGATTAGGCCGTGCTCCGACATTGTCATTGAAGAGGTCTTGTACCTCCCTGATACTTGTCGGTTCACCACTCAAATTGTACATGAGATCATGGAATAGTCATATTGAGAGGGTTTATCCTTACTTGTGGCTAGATTCATGAATCAGATCCTTATAAGGGCAATCTGGGGACCAAGACTTTTAGAGGTCTAGACCCGTCCCAATTTTCACTAATAGAGCAAACCTAGTGGCCGACCTGTTTAGAGTCCTAACTTAGGGTTTGTCCATCCTTAGGTTTTACCTGACTTGGGACAAAATGGGGCGTACTTTTCTTCTCTCTCTCTATCATCACAAATTGTCATGCATGTTCATTGTGAATATTCACAAAACTAGGGGTGTCACATTGCTGCCTCAAACCTGAATAACATATTCGAATATTATTGCAAGTCTAATAGGCGATATGTCATAATGAAGGTGATGCATTGGCAGCATACCGTCAGGGTTTTCAACCCCATTGGGTCTCATACAACATGAATCATGCAAGATATATTTGTTTCACTATACTCATTTTTGTTTGTGCCTCATTTGTTGGAAGACTTTGGTATTCGTCTTATAGCAAGAAAATGGAAAAGTTTGGTTCCGAAAAGAGTACTAGCAATGGAAAAGAAATACGAGGACATGATGGATAAGCTCCAATATCACACTTCCCAGCTGGTGGAGCGATTTGAAGAAGCATCCATCCATATTCGTATGAACCATTTCCCTCAGATACAGCCAAAAGTGACCGAGTTTTTCAATCATTTTGGGAAACTTGCCAAAGGGTTCAGGAAAAATAAAATGAGACTCTTAACATAGTGCTTTGTGGACCTCGGAGAGAGATGGGAGCTATCAATGTATTTCTTTTGACCAAAGACTCATGATTTGTATCGAAATATTTATAATGGAATGGAAGTTTTCATCAATGTATGTCAAGCGTTTTTTAGATGATATCTATCGAGGAGTGCATTCTCCCTTGGATACATCATCAACTATATTTTTACCCTAAAAACGATGTGTTTTCTGCGTAAAGATAAGGACGCTACTAGTACGGGTGTGGTCTATCGAGGAGTGGATTCTCCCTTGGACTTGACACCAACTGCATTCAAGCTAGAGGGAACCATACCACTAGATTTGATTGCAGGATGAGTATTCTTACTATAGGCGTATACGATGGTCTTCATAGGAGCACTCTCGCGATCAAACAAAAGGTGTTAACTTGAACATGCATACACACACACACACAAATTTTTTTGGTTTTACTAATGAGATTCTTGGATGCTTTAAAGAGTTACATCCTTCTGAGAATTCAGGAACCATCGCGCGACCTAGGAAAGGTGACACCAATCAAACCCGAGTTCACAATACCATATCTCGGGCCAGGTTGGCTGCCAATACGTCTGAGGAAGGAAGAAACTTAAGCTCTGAAATAGATGAAGTAAGGGGAAGGATAAATGAAATGACTGAAACCCAAGCAAGATTAGAAGTCATACTGCAGGATAAGAGGGAATCTCTCTGCATGCTTAGTGCGAACAAAGATGCAAATGAACCTGGTAGGCGACAGATCTCTTCCGTAGTAATAGCACCAATGTTTTCAAACATTAGCACGGGTCTCATTCAGGGAATATCTGGCCCCAACCAGACACATCACACGGAACCAATAACACTTCCCATTGGAGAAGGATACCTCCTTTTGAAAATTCCTATCATGAAGTTCCGGGCTATATGGCACCAACATGGGAGAAACCTCATGTATCTACTCACAATCAGTCAGCAGGAGTTCAGGCTGGTAAGAATAAGATGAAAGATGAGTGGATTGAGAAAATGGAAGAATAGATAAGAGCAATAAAATGTCCCAATACCTACGGCCCTCTTCAAATAGAAGAACTCTGTCCCGCCACAGATGTCGTGATCCCCAAGGACTTCAAGATTCCTGATTTTTTTCCAAATACGATGGAAGTGGGAACCCACGATTTCACCTCATCAGTTATGCCGCCAAGATGGCAATTTGGTCCAAGGATGACAGATTCCTTATCAGCTTTTTCCATGAAAGTTTGACTGGCCTCACCTTAGAATGGCATCTCCAATCGGATCATTCCAAGATCTCGCGATGGACGGAATTGGTTGACTTATTCATGGACCAGTATAAGTTCAACCTGGATACAGGTCCGAGTCGTGAACAGTTGACTACAATGCAGAAAAGAAATGAGGAGCCCTTCAAGCAATATGCCCAAAGGTGGAGGAGTTTGGCCGCACAAGTTCTACCCCCGTTGACTTTATCTGAAATATGCTCATACTTTTTGGGAACCCTCGGAGCACCTTTTATAGGGCCATGGTTGGGGTAGCCTATAAAGATTTCTCCGAATTGATCGCCGCCGGTGAAAGGATTGAATTTTTAGCAAGAGCTGGAAAGCTTCCAATGAATGATGTTGAAGGAAGTGCATCCCGGAAAGGATTCCAACCAAAGAAGAAAGAAGTTGAGGCGAATTATGTACAACACCAACAGAACTTTAATCCTCGGTACCAAGCACAATATAACCCGAATCCACATATTCCATACCAGACTTAAACCCCACTTTACCCGTTACAATCATCCTCACAAACCGACACTTACCCAAAAAACCAAATCAAAAATATTCTTACCCCTCAACCATATAACCTTGCTCGCCCGTCATACGCCTGTTACCCACCTGCATCCCCACAAAACCGCCCAGACTATCCTCCGCCTCGCCCAAATTTCCAAAACCAAGGACATTTCCAAAATCCGAATCTGCCACCCTTCCCGAGTTTGTCCATCTCTAATACGGATTTATTCCACCAATTGTTTAACCGCCACTTAATTACGGGGAACCCAGTACGTTCCCTAGAACTACCATTTCCTGCTTGGTACAATCCAAATCAGACTTGCAAGTATCACATGGATGTCACAGGACATTCCATTGAGGATTGTGAAGCTTTTAAGACGGTAGTGAGAAAGTTGATTGCTTGTTGGAAGCTTGGGTTTGAAGATGAGGTCGAGCCTAATATTGTTAAAAATCCAATCCCAATCATAATGATGGAAATCGGGTGAACAATTTGGAGGTAAAAGGGTCCCTAATCAGGAAGGTACTGGAATTGCGAGTGCTAATGCAAAATATCTTCGAAGAACTAAAGAAGGCGGGATACAACATTGTTGCACCAGTAAGAATTCCAAGAGAAGAAAGGAGGTATGTCGAAGATCTAAAGTGTGACTATCATCATGGGCAAGTGGGGCACGATATCGAAACTTGTTGGGATTTCAAAGTTTGGGTTCAGGGATTACTCACCTTGGGGGTGATTCAAGCTAGACGGGGTGCTGCCGAGGAAATCAATGTAGTTGAAAAAGTTGTACTCCGAGTACCTCCCGTGAACAAAGCTTCAGTCCCAGAAAGAGTCATTGTAAGGGTGAAGAAGCCAACTACTTTTGCTTATGATGATACACATGTTGTACCATGGAATTATGAACAGAAGGTTGAACTAGCCGGAGCTGTGGGAGAGACCTCGAAGGCCCAAGTTACTGATATTGTGCGAATTGGAGGCATTACAAGGAGCGGACGATGCTACAGCCCTATTGAAGAAGAAATGATGAAGGAATCCAAAGAAAAGGAAACCATGGATGAATGAAAAGGAAAAGAAGAAGAAGAGTTTCTGAAGATCATGAAGCAAAGTGAATATGATGTGGTAGAACAGTTAAAGAAAACTTCGTCAAGGATATCTCTTTTATCACTTGTCTTGACATCAGAGTCGCATCGTAAGGCATTATTGAACGTGTTGAATGAAGCGTATGTCAAGCCTGATGTCACTCCGGAGAATGTGGTAAATATGGTGGACCCAATAAGGCGTGTCAACATGATTACTTTCTCGGAAGATGAAGTGGCTTCGAAATCCCGCAGTAGCACCAAAGCCTTACACATTACCCTAAAGTGTAAAGGGTTTGTGATTGGAAAGGTGCTTGTAGATGGTGGTTCGACGTTGAATGTGGTTCCAATGTCCACTCTCGAGTAACTATACATAAGCATGGCGGATTTGACACCACAAGAAATGATTGTACGAGACTTTGATGGGACAGCAAGAGGAATCTTAGGGGAGATAAATCTTTCCCTTGAAATAGGGCCTAGTTGTTTTTCTGTCCTCTTTCAGGTCATGGAGATCCAACCAGCTTATACTATGCTTCTGGGAAGGCCTTGGATTCATGAAGCAGGAGTTGTTCCATCGACTCTGCATCAATGTTTGAAGTATATTCAAGATGGGTCCATAATTACTGTCCGTGGTGAAGAGGAAATTATGCTAACAAAACCCGCCGCAATACCTTATGTAGAAAGTTAGAGCAAATGGAAGATGATTCACTGTGTAGTTTTGAGGTATTGAAGCCAGAGAACAAGAAAAGGGAGCTGCCAATGAAGAATGTGAATAAAGTAGCAATCCGTATCATGGAAAAGAATGGGTATCAAAGAGGAAAAGGCCTAGGGCCTAAGCTTCAAGGGATCTCTCAACCAATTGAAGCAGCTATGAGAGAAGGAAGGCATGGATTGGGGTATCAACCCTACTTAGCAGAAAAGATGCAATTCATGACTCTCGAGAACGAGAAAGGAGAAGATGATGAGAGAAAGTATCTTCCCATTTTGACAGAGACTTTCCAAGTAGATGCTGAAGTTATCAGTCCTAAAAAGTTATTTTCCCCTCACTTCACTATCAGCACACTTGAAGAGGAGCTGGACGAGAACCATGTCATCTATCTCCCTGCTAGTAATGAAGTTCTCAATAATTGGCGATATGAACCGTTTCTTGATGTTATTCCCATGAAGTAATTATCTTATTGTACTAAATATGAACTGATGTTTACTTTGTTTGAGACATGAATGAGAATGCAGCACATTGTCTGGTGTTTTCCTTTTGGTTCCACCATTTCCTTTCTCTCTTTCATTTCTTTACTTTGTTTAAGGTTTTCTTTCATGAATAAGACTCTTGCCTATACTTCTCCTATTCCCGAATTTTTCTTCCAGGAATACTTCTTCCACTATAGATTTACCTCAGGAGAGGAACTTTGAAAACTCGTCTATTGATTCCCTCGCGGCCGTTGATGAAAACAACCTTGAATCCGATGAGGAAGAAGAAGACATTGAAGAATTCATGAAGATAATGAAACGGTCAGAAGAAGGGATTAGCTCGAATGATGAGGTTACAGAAGTGATCAATATGGGAACCGAGAATCCTCTTGGGGAATCAATTAAATGAAAATCAAAGGACCAACACTGGGGTAAATTTTATGTGATTCTCGTAATTTTCTTTTTTTATTTTTGCTTTCAATCTCCGTGATCCCTTTTGTAATTTTTTTCTCATATTATTTTCTCTTAACAAACTCAATTCTCGTATTAAGGCAAGAGGCTTTTCCTTCATACTCACCTGTCATGTTCACTCTCATCGTGGTCATGTCTCAATAAAAGTAAATATAAGTTTAATGGTATGATTTGATAATTCTAATGATAGCACCAATGAATGGTTTGAACCAAAAGGACTCAATATTTCAAATTCAATGGAAGAGATAGCATGCACTGGACAACAAAAGAATGATGCAAATAAGCTTGGGAGAGTAAACATAACATCCACCTCATATGTTATTAGATTCTTGGGTGACCCATGTTGTTAAAAGAATGAATGATGCCTCGTCTCAGAGTGGTCAGTGAACAAGGGTTTGGTTGGTGGAAGTTTTTCCATCGAGCATTTGGTTCCGCTATCTTCAAAAGGAAGGGATTCTCATTAGCTTTAGGTTGCTGATTGAATTTGGTCGAGCTCTGAGGCTCACTGCAATTTAATTTTCGAGCTCTGAGGCTCACTGTAATTTAATTTTCGAGCTTTGGGGCTTACTGCAAGTTTATTTTCGAGCTCTGAGTCTCACTGCAAGTTTATTTTCGAGCTCTGAGGCTCACTACAAGTTAATTTTCGAGCTCTGAGGTTCACTGCAATTTTATTTTCGAGCTCTGAGGCTCGCTGCATATTTACTTTCTTGTTGGAGGAGGAGGTTCCGTCCACTGCAATTTTATTTTCGAGCTCTGAGGCTGATTGCAATTTTATTTTCGAGCTCTGAGGCTCGCTGCATATTTACTTTCTTGTTGAACGAGGAGGTTCCGTACACTGCAATTTTATTTTCAAGCTCTGAGGCTGACTGTAATTTTATTTTCGAGCTCTGAGGCTCACAGCAAGTTTATTTTCGAGCTATGAGGCTTGGTGCATATTTACCTTCCTGTTGGACAAGGAGGTCCCGTCCACTACAATTTTATTTTCAAACTATGATGTTTTCTTTTGAGCTCCTCACGTTTTGACGGACAAAATATGCGTTCATTTTTTTTACTTGTTCATTACTACAATACATGAAAAGTCACGACTAATCATGTCTTCTAGTATGCAACAAGTAAAGAGGGGAAACTGTGAACACCCATTTTTGTCCGTCTTCATTTTAGTTTATTCTAATTTTTATGTCGTTATATTTTAGGGAGACTAAAAAATAATAGTGAAGAAAGAAAGAAAAAAAATAAAAAATGAAGAAAAGAGGTTACTTAATTTTCTATTGGATGAGGAGATTCCGTCCACTGCAATTATCTAATTTTCTGTTGGACAGGGAGATCCCGTCCATTGCATACCCAATCTTCTGTTGGATGGGGAGGCCTCGTCCATTCTATATCTAACTTTCTGTTGGACGAGGAGATTCCGTCCACTGCAATTATCTAATTTTCTGTTGGACAGGGAGGTCCCGTCCATTGCATACCTAATCTTCTGTTGGACGGGGAGGTCCCTTCCATTGTATATCTAACTTTCTGTTGGACGGGGAGGTCCCGTCCATTGCATACCTAATTTTTTGTTGGACGGGGAGGTCCAGTCCATTGCATACCTAATTTTATGTTGGACGGGGAGGTCCGGTCCATTGTATATCTAATTTTCTGTTGGACGGGGAGGTCCCGTCCATTGCAGACTTCATTTTCTGTTGGACGAGGAGGTTCCGTCCACTGCATATTTAATTTTCTGTTGGACGAGGAGGTTCCGTCCACTGTAATTTTATTTTCAGATTGGAGACTAAAGAATGAAGAAATAAGAAAAAGAAAATAATGAAGAAAGGAGGTAGAAAAGAAGGAGAAAAGAACAATCAGCAAAAAGAGAAGAAAGGAGATTGAGTAACTTCTCCTAACCCTAAAAAACCCCATTTTACATATCAGACAAGACCTCGCTTCCTCCTCCCACTCTCCAACCGCCCCTACACCTCCTCTACCCATTGGTCCATCTTCACCCTCATCTCCTCCAGTCTCTTAACCGTACCATACTTCCTTCTCTCTTCAAACACGCAACCTTCACATCAAATCACCTCCTTTCCTCTGCTCGCGCCACCTCCATCTGGACACACGCGATCTCTACTCAGAACCGCCTAAGCTCCGGATTTCGCGGGACCAACCTTGAAGCTGCTGGGTAAAGAAAAGCATGAAGCCCTCTCCTCCATCTATAAAAGGAGAGGGGGGGTGGAGAACGAAAAGGGGGGATCATGAGGAAAGATACGGAGGAAGGATAGGAAGACAGAGAGAGAGAGAAAGATTTTTATCTGATGTTTTATTTGTGAAGAAAAAGAGATAGGGTTTGAGTTTCTTTTTTCTTTTCTCTGACATTAGAGTGGTACGAAGTTTTCAGAAGAAGAGAGAGTTAAAAGAGTCAGTGAAACTGAAATGTAAGGGTTTTGGATCTTAAAATTTTACTACTGGGAGAAAGCAAAATCATTGTTATTCTGCTCTCATTTGGTAATCCTTGTCCTCTTTGTTGATATTATTCGTGAGTTTATCTTGACATTCTTATTTTTGTGTCCCTGTTTATGATGAGAAAAAAATCCATGGATATCGAAACTGAATGAGTTAATGTGATGTTTGCTATATAAGTTCTTATGTTTGTTTCAGAAATGGTGTATCGTAGGGTTCCTATTTCATTGTTTACTGTCATATGCTGAAATGCATAATACACTAGTAATCTTTATATGGCTATACTGTTACTAAACAGTTAAAATTTTCATTTTTGTTCTATTTTCATAAGGCAAAACCATCTTTTTACGTAAGAATAAAGGATGATCACTCAAATGTCCTTCAATCGGTTTGTTTCCCTTTTTTAAAAAATAAAGTAAATTACCTTTTGATATATGTTATTTTTGGGTTGCTCTATGACAAGTGTCATGCTCACCCCTTTAGATTTTGAGGTTGCCCTGTGGCCTTACGTGCCATGTTCAACCTAATTTAGGTTTAATCAAAAACATTCTCATAAATATAAAACCGATAAAAATACAAAATGTCTTAAAATTAAAATGCTTTTTTTTCCTTTAAATGATTTTCGGGGTAAAACAAATATTTTCAAAGGTACTAATAATTTACACAACTAATTTTGGGTAACCATTTTATGAATGTCCTAGGGTGCCGTGGGGTTAAGTCTCCATGCCTTCCCTAGATGTAATCGACTCCCGAACCTAAAGTTTTTTAAGGGTTTTCCAACTTTTCCGAAATTAAATAAAGTTTGTGGCGACTCCATGTTATTCTCTAAAAGAAGCAAGTTTTCTTTTCGGTCGCAACAATGACAATCATGACTTTCCATCCCATGATGCCTCCCCGTTCTTACATCAGTACATCGTGCCAAATTAGGGGAATAACCATCATGGGTGCTAAGGTCTTTTAACCACCGACAAATTGACTTCGCTTCATCGGCGGTTAGAGTGTAACAAGCTTTTGGCTTGACCATTTTTCCATTAGGCTACGGCTTCAGCTCCAAATCCTTTCGTCTATAGTACAGAGCCATGTCCATCCTTGCCTTCTCATTGTCCTTCGTCTTGCCAGACACATTCATAACCGTGTTAAAAATGTTGGCAAAGAAATTCTTCTCAATATGCATCACATCAAGGTTATGTCTTAACAGATTATCCTTCCAGTACGGTAGTTCCCAAAAAATACTTTGTTTTGTCCAATTATGCCATTCTCCATACTCGGGTAATTTTGACACACATGCTTCAGTGACTTTAGGAAGATCTCTAACCCGACCCCATATTTGTTCAGGAGTCAACAAAGGCGGCGGACCTTCCTCTTGGAAACATCATATGTCAACACACCATCCCACAACTTCTTCAGATCATCGCCCAGAGGCTGCAAATATACATCTAACCCAGCCTTTGGATTAGATGGTCACGGTATGAGACAAGCCAGAAACATATACGGTTTTGATATGCACATCTCGGGAGGAAGATTTGACTGTGTAACAATCACTAGCCAACATGAATATGGCGAGGCTGACGCCTGAATGTACGGGGTAAAACCATCTGAGCACGGCCCAAGTCGTACATTACGAGGATCTGCTACAAAATCAGGGTGTACCCGATCGAAATGCTTCCAGGCTTCACCATCATAAGGGTGGCATATAACATCCGTAGTTCCTCTATTTTCATAATGCCACCTCATCTGTCCCGTAGTTTGCATTGATGCAAACAGTCTCTGCAACCTTGGAATTATTGGCAGATAGAACATTGCCTTTGCAGGAATTGGTTTGTTCTTACTACGGTCAATACTTTGAACGTGGTACCTTGCTGTCTGACAAAATTTGCATTCTTCCAGCGTGCTGTCATTTATGCCCGAAGCACTGTCATTATATAGCATGCACCCATTCGGACAACAATCAATCCTCGACCACTGCTTGGGGACATTCCAGTTGGACTTGAAAGCTAGAAGCCTAACGCAAATTGATAACCCTTCAAACAATGACTTATTTGTCTCTAACAATAGATTGTAGAATCTCTGTGCCGATTCATTAGGAAGCTCTTCCATGTCATCAGACTCATCCGCCTCAAAATTCCCATGTTGCCCAAGACAATCATCGACCATCATATGCATTGACTGGAGTTGTTCGACATAGTCGTCGTGGTAGCCACTGCCTGATGCACCCATGTCAAGAATAGCACCATTGACTTCATTCAAATCAATATCCGCAAACTGCTCACCATGATCAGTCCATATCCAATAATTAGGCTTGAACCCATGTCGGTATAGGCGTAACTTCACGTCATCATCACTCAAAACCGCCATACAATTGCACTTTGTGCATGAACATCTAATCCCCCCCTCTTCGTTATAATCACAATGTTGCTTGGCTTCCGATTTAAACTCCTAAACTCCATCTACAAATGATTGTTTCAGAAGTCGTCTCCCAAACTCGTTCCTATCATACACCCAACTATGGTTTCAGGGATAATATTCCATCATTTTGCATTTTCAGATAAATTGACGTATTTTTAAACATGATACTATAACGCCATATCACTCCCTTTCCTTAAAAGGTGTGGCCCTATCCCATTCGAGGAAAATCTTTTTCACCATTGTATTATACTAGTTACTCATCACTTCTCATGTCTTATAACTGACGAAATTTCAGCAGCATTTCCCTTTGGTCTCCAGGTACACGACTTGACCGCGGTAAGATACCACAACCAAGTATGGACCTGGAGAACAAAAGGAAATACTTCGACCCGATATTTCATCAACTATTTAACATATGAGAATCAACGAGTAATTAGTATATCAGTGGAGATAAAGTTTCTTCCCAAACTGTCACAATTGGACAATTCAAGCTTCAATAAAATGAGCGATACCATGACCACGAGTACACATGCTCAATAATATTGAACCTCGAACGGGTGACTAAGGTTTTTCTCAACAACGTATTAACTATACTCTAAAATAAAATAAGTAATTAAGTAATAGGGATATTTTGCATAAACGTTGACATTATTAGCAAAAAATCAAACACACAATTAAGCAACGATCATTCTCAAGTACGTTTTAATTATACTCTAAAATAAAATAATACTATAAGAAACAGAGACATCTTAATTATAAAGTTTAACATTGTTGACAAA
Source organism: Sophora flavescens (assembly GCA_030762895.1). NCBI lineage: Eukaryota > Viridiplantae > Streptophyta > Magnoliopsida > Fabales > Fabaceae > Sophora > Sophora flavescens. The sequence goes on from JAUPTC010000287.1 coordinate 18,750, forward strand.
CAATTAAAACACATAAGCAACTATCATACACAAAGTATTCGTCTAAAAAATAAATCTCTATTCGATCTTTATTTATTATTTATTTCATTTTATATTAAATGTTATGTAAGTACTTAGTTATTTACATATATTTAATTTTATTATTCATTTTATTATTATATAAAGTTAATTTTATTTGCATATTAAGCTATTTTACACTATCTATTTTAATCACGACATCAACCTCGTCCAAGCTCTCTAATGCACCATGAGTGTAGCTAATCATCTCACCTTTCATTAATATTTATTTAATACGTAATTTATATTAATTATCACAACAATTGATTCAAATAATTATGTTTGATACTCTCTCACTCACTAACACCTGGATATCGATTCCTATCACATTTCTCCATAACCACGAAGAATTGTTGCACCAATGATATCGTCGTGCTATAGGTATTTGGGATCAATGGAATTCCTTTATCACTTACTCACATACTTAGAGTGTACTTACTTACTCCTTAATTAAATATCTAGTTATTTCATCATTTTAACAATATAATTTTGTTCTTGAAGTCAAATTGCATCAATAATGTATGAGGATAATAATACACTACAAAAGTCATACAACATTTAATTCTAACAGCAACCCAAACTCAAAACAAACAAATCAAAAAATACAAAACATAAATTTTCTTAAATCACAAATTACAAATCACATTCACTAAAGTTCAAAAACAATTTCCTAATTAAATATTTAATATATTCATAAAAATAAAAAATATTGCTCAATCAATAAATAAAAAAAACCTGACAGTGGTTGCTCCTCCTGGTAGTGGTGGTTGCTGTGGTGGCCTGAAAAGAGGAAAATCAAAATAATTAAACTAAGCAACACAAACAATGGGAAAGGAAAAGAATTGAACTCAAGAACTCAGCAACTCCACATACCTAAGGGGAAGGCATGTGGTGGCCAGATGGAGGCACGGTGGACGGAGGGATAAGAAGAAAGGTGGGGGAGGGTTTCTGGCTCGGTGATCGAAGGGAGAAGAAGAAGGGTGGGGGAAGGTTTTTGGCGTGGTAGAGGGGCGCGCGGTGGCCGGACGGAGGAAGAAGAAGAAGGGTGGGGGAGGGATTCTGGCTCGGTGGTCGAAGGGACAAGAAAAAGAGTGGGGGAAGGTTTCTGGCGCGGTGGAGGGGCGCGCGCACTACAAAAAATCAACTGTTTAGCGACCGGCATATTCGGTCGCTAAACTTTCTAATTTGGTCGCTATTTAATGTAGCGACCGAATTAGCGACCGATTAATGGTGGTGGCTGATAACCTGGTCGCTAAGCTTTTAGAGACCGAAATAATAATTCGGTCGCTAAATGGCGACCATAATTTCGGTCGCTAAATAATAAAAAATGATCGCTACACGGTTGATCGCATTGTTTGGGTAACCATTTTTATCGGTCGCTAGTTCGATCGCCAATGTTGGTTACTGTTAACCTATATTAGCGACGGATTTTCGATCGCTAGACCACAATCTGTTGATGTTAACTAAAGTTTAGCGACCGAATTATTGGTTTCTAATTCGGTCGCTAAACTGGTTTTATTACTTTTTTTAAAATTTAATTTTTAAAATAATAATTTTTTTTTGGTTTTTCTTTAAAGTTTAGCAAAATTACTAATAAAACACACCAAATTACTAATGAAATATACAATCATAAGAAATAATGAATATATATATATATATATATATATATATATATATATATAAAATCCAAAGTGTCGTACAAGAATCGTTTAAAGTCAAAAAAATGAAATAAAAAATCATTCATGATGAGGGGGAGGTGGAGGAACCCAATCATCCTCAGCGTCCGTACCACCGACGTCTGCTATCTGATCGTCCTCTGCAGTAGCAGCATCAGTAGCTGGCGGCGGAACTGGAGGAGTGGCAGTAGGCGACACAACTGTCAGAGCATCACCCTGACCAACTGGAGTCTGGATCCTCATCTCCTCCAACACCAGCCGTAGTGTCTGTCCCTGCTCGATGCTCTTCTGCATCAGCTGCTGGTGTGCCTGAGTCAACTGTGCAATCTGGTTCGCCATCTGCTGCTCTCTCTCGCTCTTCTCCCGAAGCTCCGTGTTCAGCTGCGTGATGGTGTCCTGCATTTGGATGAACTGCTCCTGAGGGATGGTATCGGTGTAGGAAGGAGCAGTCATGCCCGATGCTGAAGCGATAAATTCGCCTCCCAGGTGTCTGAGGCCATACACGTGCCCCTTCTTGTTCCTGCCCCCGACGACCTCCAAATAAATGGCATTATCGTCGACGGAGATAGGAGAGCTGGGCCCATCACCAGTCAATGCCTCATCTTGTGACTGTGAGGCACGTGATATGGCACCTTCCTTCTTCTCATTGAAGCCCACCTAGAAAGTATAGTTGAAGAGATTTAGTTAAAATTATAATCAATATTAACAAATAATTTATAATAAATTACAAGTAGTCACTAAATTGTTTTTTTGCTTACAGCATAGTTACGGGCCTTGTCGTTGACCCATGTCCCCGACTTCAACTTCTTCGCCCCTCTCCACCAACTCCATAGCGGTGGGGCTCACGCTTCGTGCTTTCTGCACAGAAAAATATAATCTTAAATTCATAAGAATATTTAAAAATGAAAACTCATTAAATAGTATAATAAGTCAAAATTTTAATGTATTACCAGCTCGTCGTAGTGGGCGGCGGTTGATTTAGACCCGCCGGTCTAAGCACATGCGCCACCATCAGAAGCTCGATTACGCAGAGCTGTGGCCTGGATCTCCTAGAACTTCTCAGTAGCCCAGTATTGGTCCAGCTGCCTCCTGATCTCAGGACACTACAACAGAAATGACTTTAGATAGCGTTTCCGGATGCCTTTTAATCGCGTTTGTAACCGCTATCTATGCCACCGCTATTAAAACTCGTTAGCAAAGATAGCATTTAGGAAATGATATCTAAAGTCTGACTTTAGATAGCTTTTAGATAGCGTTTGTACACGGAAACGCTATCTAAAGTCAGACTTTAGATAGCATTTGTTAAAACAAACGCTATCTATTCCTTTTTTTTTTAATTTTACATATTTCCCAGTTTCAACATCATCCAAAACAAAGGAAAATGAGCTTAAAGTGTATACATCGATGGCGGAATTAAATAAGAGGAATGCAAGTAACAAATATATATAGTGGAGCCCATAATTAATTTTGTGCCCCTCCCATATCATTCATGTCTATCATCAACACCTAATTACAGTCAGACATGTACATCTAAAGTAAAAGCAAAAAGCTAGCAGCAACTACAAACAGGCAGACATATGAAGTTACAAAAAATAATTTGGAGTCTTGCGTTCATCTGGATCAGACCACAAGAGATCACACATTGGTCCTTCATGTGGAACTTGTAATGCACCAGTACAGTTGTTAGGCAACCTAACTTAGGTGGCACAATCACCAGGCATCGAATTAACGTCATCAGCATGTGTAAACATGAGTAAAGTAATGGCATTCCATTATAGACCAAAAGATGAGACATTACTAAAAGTCTTCTGCACCTGGCTAGGCTTCTAATAACATTATATATTTGATGAAACTAAATAGAAGAGAAATCAGTCATTACTGTAGGTCCTAGATGAAACATTTCCAGAGCAAAACAAGAGTATTACAAACTGCAATTGCAACATAAAATAAATATTTCCCAAACCATATTAAGCATCAAATATATATCTAGCTGAAGATATCATTCTTTCCGATAAAAATGTTCTATAAAACATACTAGCCACTACACACAAACCTCTTGTATACGATCCAATTCCCTGATATTATCAAGTGTATCCAAAGAAGGTGAGAGACCTCCATGCAAGCAGAAAATCTGTAATATATACATGGAAGTTAGACACTGGCATAAAAGTCAGATGAACATTCTGCAACATATTTAACTCAAACCTGACTCTCAATAAGGGCAGTCAGAGGTAAATAATCAAACAAGTCGGTAAAGTATTTCCAGACATTGGCATTTTCATATTTTCTCAAGCATTCACCAATGACACCAATGACATCAACATTCTGTTGTTGCTGCACTTGCATCTCCTCCTCATCTTGTTCATCCTCCAATGGCAACCTCTCATAAGTAGCATTAGCAAAAGTAGCAGCAATCACCATCACCAAAAGCCATACACCACCTGCCAATGAGTTCTGATTAACTAAAATGTTGATGTGGATCTCTAGTTAGAAATCTAAAGCATTATTCACATACCAATGAGTATTTGCTGCAACCATCGTGATCAATTTGACATAATCAAACGAACTTTTCAACAATATAGCGACACCAATCTTCCTTGACTTCAGATAGTTGAGCAAAGTGGAGTATGTGGAGCATTTGAAGTCGGGAAGATCTGCGACATAAAAATTAAATAAATTAAGTTACAATTGCTAAAACATTTGAACAGTCACAGTTAAAAGCTAAGTAAACAACATACCGCCATTGGTATTTTAACTTGGTTCTGCAAGATAGTTTCCTTCATGAAACGCATGACATAGTACCCACAATCTGTACTGTTGGGTTGTCTTGGGCACTATAAAAAATAAAATAGTAAATCAATATAGTTTTTTTTTATCTAATTGCGCATTAAGTTTTTGCAAATATACCTCTATCTGAATCCATTTAATGTTGGTTGCCTTTAAACGCGGCACCTTAGCTCCGATATAATATTAATTGATGCAAAATATAAAACAACAATTGATAACAAAATCAACACTAGCATTACCGGAAGATGCTAACTATAATATAAAAGGACCAGAAAGTTCATTTAAACACAAACACTACATACATGTTTAAGTCAACCTTTTTCTTTTCTTCATTGGATTGAGATTTGTTTGTCCTTTATTAGTACGAAATGGTGGATTGACCAAAAGCCCCTCATCATGATCATCTCTCATATACATACCATCATCCCTAGTTCGATAAATCTCAAGTGATTGTAATGTCCCGACGAAAGGATCATCTTCAATATCAACATCTCCATGGTCTTGATCATCAATCTTAGTAATTATTTTGTTAGTCAAAAGAACAATGGACCTTTTCATATCAGCTGGATCAGTGACATAGAACACTTGTTGAGCTTGAGATGCTAATATAAAAGGCTCATCTTTATACCCCACCCTATTAAGATCCACCTGCATGAACCCTGACTCATCAATCTGAACACCGTTATTATTGTCAACCCACTTACAACCAAACACACCAACCTTAAACTTTGTGTAATCCAACTCCCATATGCGTTCAATGACGCCGAAGTATGACATATTTGCATATATCGGGTTTCTGTCTTTGGCACTTGAGATATGCATCGACTGAGCTACAAGAGTCACACCACTGTTTTGCATTGTACTCCGACCATCTTGTTCTTTTGTATAGAATGTGTACCCATTAATTTGATAACCGTGGTAAGAGAAGACATGCAAACTTGGACCTTTGGCTAACCATCTCAATATATTTGAAACTGAAGTAGCATTTTCAATCAACTCTGCATAAATGTGATCTCTTAGCCACGTTATAAAACAACGATTGTGTTCTCTAGTTAGCCAATTTTGATTCTTATTTGGATACAAACTCTTAAGCATGTCCTTGTGTTTTTCAACATATGGCTCAACCTCATCGGCATTGTGCATAACATATAAGTGTGCTTGCTCCCATTCTGTCCTTGATATAGTCACTATTTCAGTTCCAGTAATTCCTTGCCCCATCATTCTCCATGTGTGATGAGACTTTGGCAGCCCTATAGAATCAGCATTGGATAGGTATTCAGTACAGAATTCAACAGCTTCTTCGACAATATACCGTTCAACAATACAACCTTCTGGTCGTGATCGGTTTTTCACATACCCTTTTAATATCTTCATATAACGCTCAATCGGGTACATCCATCTCATATAAGCTGGCCCACACAGTTGTGTCTCTCTAACAAGATGAATGGTTAGATGAACCATTATGTCAAAGAATGAAGGTGGAAAGTACATCTCAAGCTCGCATAAAGTCACAACAATTTCTCTTTGCAATGATGGGAACTTCCCAGGGTCAATCACTTTGCTGCAAATTGCCTTGAAGAAGAAACAGAGTTTAGTTAAGGCCCCCCGCACTTTGTTAGGTAAAATAGACCGTATACCAATGGGTATCAACTGCTCCATGAGAACATGACAATCGTGGGACTTTATACCTTTTAACTTGAGATCTTTCATCGATACGAGGTTCCTAATGTTTGAAGAGTACCCTTCCGGAACCTTAACTCCTTCAAGAAACTTACAAAAAACAGTTTTTTCTTTTCTAGATAGAGTGTAAGCAGCCGGAGGAAGATATGTACTTTTACCCTTCTTCGTCGGTCCCAATTCTCTTCTTATTCCCATACTAACCAAGTCCAACCTTGCATTGATGCCATCTTTAGTCTTCCCTAGCACATTGAGTAACGTACCAATGACACTATCACAGATATCTTTTTCAATGTGCATCACATCGAGGAAATGTCTTACATATAATGATTTCCAATATGGCAACTCAAAGAAAATCGACCTTTTCTTCCACCCTCTTGTGACAATATCTCTCGCAAAAGGTTTACCGAATTGGATATTCAAATCCTTTACCTTTTCAAAAAGTTGATCACCCGTCAACGGTGAAGGAGCTCTACCTTCTTCCGAGTTCCCATTGAACGCCTTTCTCCACCACCGGTAATGATGACTTGGATAAGGAGCATAAAAGAAACTTCCATAAACTCATAATATTTCTGTATCAACTTCAACTCAACATAAGGAGCATAAAAGAAACTTCCATAAACTCACCTCACCTGGATGAAAGAACTACTTGTGGAACAAAAGGAGTGTAAGTTGTTTCCCTCTCAGCTGCAAGACGCTGTGCCTTCGTGAATTCCTTCAATACTGCCTGAAAATCTTTTGCAAGCTTAGCATATGCTATCTTCTTGTTTGCCTGCAAACACAAGAAAGGCCTTCAATATATCCTTTTTTTCAAGGTAAAACAATTGAAGATCATGTTACACAATTGTTGCCAGATGACAAAAGGACTTTTCATACTATATTCAGTGACTATGCATTAGTGGTCAACATTAAGATTCTATTAGTGCCCATCAAGCAAATGCATTTGTTTAAACTTGAAATAGTATGACAAGTTGAACAACTTATAAAAAAACAAATCAGAAAGAACAGTCCAAGAATAATGAAACCAAAGACTTCCTCTGAACCACAGGTTTCCCCCACTAAATGGACATTCAGCCTTTCTTATCATGAGCAAGTTGAACCAGAACCAAGAAAATAGTGAAATTATGAGACATTTTCATCCACCAAAACCTAGTTTGCCGGAGAAAGCAGAATACAGAAACAAGTGACAAGCTAGCTTACTTGGTGGGGTTTGTCTTATGGTTGTGATACAAAACCACTCATTAATTATCATGCCAAGTAATATGTTTGCAATATCACACAATAAGAAGAAGAAAAATAATTCAACATTCAAGTTTGGCTGTGCTATTGCTGTCTCTACAAATTCCCTGACAGAAATTTAAGTAATTAGAATCAAATATGATTACCTTTTATAATTTCAGCTGATTCTTCATTATTCATATCAACTTCAAGGACAAAGAAACATACATTTATATAAGGCAAACTGTTGTACCTGAAATAGTTTAGCAAACTACTGATGTACATGTATGTCTATGCAGTTATCTAGGCACACACAAACTAGCATAAGTGCCACGTGATTCTGCTTTAAAAAGATTAGAAAACAAAATTCAGGTGATCCAAGCAGAAAACTTTCACTTGAATGACACCAAATATTCTACAAGACTAACTTTAAATGTCATTTCTAGTTTAGAAGATGGACTTGAACTTTTCACATTAAAGCGGTGAATAATCTCTTCCACCATGTTGCTTAAATGTCATCAGTTTAGTCCAGTAATAAATAGAAAAAGGAAGAGAAAGATGTCATTTTGTTCACCTTTAGTCACAAATTTTCTTTCTTCTCCTCAACACCCATGACATGATCAATTACTGTAAGCAAATATCAGCTAAAAACTGCAGCCCATATGTTTTCGGTTAGATAAGAATGGAAGAGGAGGAAACACGTAAGCAAGGGGTCAAACATAACATACTAGTTTTGATTTTTTGCACTTTGCGAAGAAGCACCGCGGCTGGTGGTTTTCTGACCTTCCTCCGCCGCCCTCCGTTGTCCAGATGAAAGTTGAATGCAAGGTTGAAGCTGAAGGTTCGTATGAGGCCCAGATTGGTACAATGAGATAATACTTTGTGTTGGAAATACAAAAATACAGTGAGATAATAAAGACTAACGGAAAAATAAATGTTGAGCTGGATAGTCAAAATCAAAATTATTCTGATACGAACCTGGTCGTGCGCCGCTGGTCTCAGAAGAGAAGAGTGTGACTGTGAACTTAGGCAGAAACAGAGAGAAGACTCTACGTGGAGATGGCAACCCTAGACTGATGAGGTCAGTGCTGGTACGCAGAAACTGGGAATTGAAGGATGGCGCGCGTGATGTCGTGCGACGTGCGTGTGTTGCGCGCCGCGCTCTGCGATTCCGGCAAGTGTACCGGATTGCCGTCAAGTAATAAAAGATATCGATCCCACAGAGACTGTGTTCCCGAATCGCAATTAATTTCGAATTGAGTGAATCTGGACTTTGTAAAAAGGATTTTTATGTTTTGAGTGAAAAGGGTTTTGAATTTGAAATTAAAAGATAGATGAGCAGAAAACAATTAAAACAGAAAACAAATCTTTTTGGGGTTTTGATCTAAATAGATTCCTAGGGATTTAGGTTACCAACAAGATCGTTTACGTTGTTAAGTCGATTACCCTTGATGATTAGCGAAATTGCCTTGAAGGCGAGTTTATCCTCTGATAGCTTAAGCTCCCTCTCGGGTTACAAAAGTCGTGCCCAATTGACCCGACCCCTACTCTCGTGGTAGTCGATCCCAGATTGGACCCTTTGCGTTCCGTGACAACTCGTTGCTCCTCGAGGGACGGATTCTAACTCTCGTGATTTCAGTCCCAAGTCTGACTTATATAGATCCGACACCTAAGTTCACCGCTAGGTTCCTCCTTAGAATGTCTAAGTCATGCAAATAACCTAAGTTCACCGCTAGGTTCCTCCTTAGAATATCCACACCTCGCAGATAAGCGGCCGCCGGGCTTTACGAGTGAAACACCCTAGAAATCCTAAGTTCACCGCTAGGTTCCTCCTTAGAACGTCTACGTCACGCAAATAAGCGGTTGCCGAATTTAATAGTGATTAACACACTAGAAATCAGATCTAAAGCAAAATCGTAATTACAAAGATATTACATCAAATTCAACATCGTAAACAAAACTTGGGTAGAGCCCCAATCCCTAGAAACTAAGCTACTACTCCAGTCTTGCCATGGAGATGACAAGCTGGGTTGACAACATAATGAAAATACAAAAAATCAGAGAAGGGAGGAGGAGAGGAGAAGAGAGATCTATGCCTAGAGTCCTAGTTGTTATGGATGATCCAGATCTTCTGTATATCTCTGTTCCTTCTGCCTTGATCCTTATTTATAGAAATTGGGAAGTTAGAGTCCCAATCCAACTCAAAATCTGATCTATTTCGGTTGCTTCTGATCCAAGTAATGCGCGTCACGGTCGTGATGGCCATCACGGGCAGGCCGTGACGGTCTTTGTTTCTGGCAATTCTGGAAAATTCAGGACTTTCGCGTGGCGAGTCCTCTTTCGCATCGCGAGCTCCCTTTTCATGGCCCGTGATCTTCATCACGGCTAGGCCGTGATCTGCTCTGACTTGTGGTGGTTTTGGATCACGGCCGTGATGGCTATCACGACCAGGCCATGACAGACTCTGACTTCAGCCTTTGTTCCTTTTCAGTTTTGCTCGATCATGGCCGTGATGGGCATCACGGCTAGGCCGTGATGGGCTCTGTTTGGCTCATTTTCTTCACTTTGAAAGCCCTATCTTCATCCAAACTCCATCATGGTTGATCTTGAGCATTTTACCCTTGATTTCTGCAAAACAACACATGAAAACTGCCTTACCAATTCCAAAGGAAAATTAACCTAAAATCTAATAAAAATATGCCTAAACTACATGAAAATGCATGCGAAATGATAGACAAAGATGATGTGAAATCACACTCATCAAATCACCCCAAGCTTAAAACTTTGCTTGTCCTCAAGCAATTACTCAGGCCATAAGATATAAATCATTCAAAGCATGGATAGTGAACCAAGAACCCTAGAAACTAATCCAAGTGACAGGCATATTTAATAAGCACCCAAGAGATAATCGATTTCAAGTCCAATTAGGAGCTTAGGTTCTTCAAGTTCATATTCTCACTTATTCAGGCACTCGTCTCACCTCACTCAAATGTTCCAGGGTATATGACATTTCGCTCAATTTCCTCAAGGAAAGTACTCTACCATAGGCTTGACTATTAACCAAATCTCTACTTTATTAATGAAAACACATAAGAATCAAGAGGTCTTTTCCTTTGGTTGTAATGTGGCCATGGGATTAATTGTTAGGTGGGAAAATCAAGAGAAGGGAAATTCAAGAAGGCTAAACAAATTATCAAACATTGCAAAGCATGACACCTTCTAAAATACCTTTTAGGGGCTTTGATTCACTTCTCCACCTTTTTTTCTTTCTTTTCTTTTTTTTTTTATTTCTCACTTTCTTTTGTCATCCCCTTCTCCATTTTTTTTAATTTAATTTTATTTGTTTGGAGAAGGGGAGATTTATAGCTTAAGAGAAATTACTCTCTAGCTTTTTCATCCCATACTTTTTCCAATTACCATTTTGCCCTTTTTGTAATACTTTAAAAGGTGCCATACCAAGCATTATTTATCAAAGTAATCCAAGGTACCAAGAAAAGTATTTTTTTTCTTTTAGGCTCAAAATTGGGCAACTAAGGGGTAGCATTTAAACATTCAAAGCTCGGGAGGCCGGAAAAATACCTAGTGCCTCCATCATTTCCAAAAGTGTTTTCAAAAATTTTTTTAAGTTTCGAAATGGTTTCAAGTCAAGTTCTAGAAAATACAGTCCAAGAGGAATTAAAACACTCTATTACAAGGAATGGGGTAGATTTAGTGAGTACCCCTATTTGGCTCAAAATCTTACATTTAGTAGTTCAAAAATCAGTGAGGTACACAAACCTAAGAAACCACATGCTAATTATTAACCATCAAAAGATTATCTCAAGAATTTTTATTTTTAGCCATATCACAAGAATAATGAAAAATTGGGTTCGAAAATTCACTATCTCAATTCATTTGGCACCAAGTTCTTCACAATTGGATGCATATTCTAAGTGAGGGGCAATCTAGAGGATGTGATCATACCAAACTATGCCTATGTGAATGCAATATGAATGCAACAATGCAAATGCAAAAATACCCCCACCCCAAGCTTGATTACTTACATTGTCTCCAATGTAAATAATCAACTCGGAGAGAGGAGAAAAATTGGAACAACTTACCGAGGTGGTAGCGGGTGTTGGCTCACATTCCAGTCAAAACTTGGGTGGAAATAGCATCACGGCCGTGAGGCTTATCACGGGCAGGCCGTGATCGTTTCTGGTCCTCAGGAGTTGCCCTGTCACGGCCGTGATCTACATCACGGCTAGGCCGTGATGCTCTCTGATCTTGGCATCCTACTCATCACGCCCGTGATGGATATCACGGCTGGGCTGTTTTCCTTTCTGTTCTCCTTTATTAGTTCATCACGGCCGTGACAGGGCGTGATGGCTTTTGACTTTATTTTTCTCTGCTCTTCTTCCCTTTCTCAACCTGAAAACACTAGACAAACCTATTAATGATATTTTTGCCTCTTGATCTTCTCAAATTATTCAAGAGGTGAATTCAAAAACAAAAGGAAAAGGGAAAGAAAACTTGGGTTGCCTCCCAAGAAGCGCTTATTTATGGTCTTAAGCTTGACCAAAATTCCTTCAATCAACCGGGGTCGGCTGGGCATAGATGTGCCGGAACACTTCTCTTCCTTGGAACTCCTTCAAAAAGCCGTTTCTGCTCATACGGCCAGTAACGCTTCCGCTTCGCTCTTTTCTCTCGGAGCTTCCTAGCCTTCCTCTTTCCCGACGGAAGTTTTGTTTCCGCATGGACAGCAACTCCAATTCCATCACTGCTGGGTGCATCATTAGCCATGCATATCTTCGGAGTTGCTTCCATGTTGAGCTCTTCTTTTACCACTGGAGACGTTATACCGATCCTGCACACATGGCTCTCAAAAGGAGGGTTAATGTTATAAGAGTTAGTCAAATGAAAATCGACCCTACCTTCCTCTACATTTAGAGAGAGTTTACCATTCCTTACGTCTATTACTGCTCCAGCGGTGGCCAAGAATGGCCTTCCTAAAATGATGGGGAATTCAGAATTCCCTTTCATGTCCAATACCAGGAAGTCGGTAGGGATGAAGAATTTCCCTACCTTCACAGGGACATTCTCTAGTATGCCTAGAGGAGTCCTAGTTGAGCCATCTGCAAATTGTAAGGAGAATTTGAATGGTCTCATCTTCTTGCTTTCCAACCTTTCCATGATAGTGAGGGGCATCAAGCTCGCACTAGCCCCTAAGTCATACAAGGCTTGGTCTATTTGCACTTTTTCAATCGAGCAAGAGATGGAGAAACTACCTGGGTCTTTCAGTTTAGTAGACATTTTAGTCTCTACATCTACTTGCTTTTTCCTGACCAACCTTTGTGGGAAAGGTATTGGGGGTTGGTATGGTGGTGGAGGGACATACTTCGGTTCTGGCTCTTCCTTTTCGCTCGGGTCCTCCTCTGGTTCCACTTCCTTTTCCCCCACCCCAAGCTTATCATCTCTCAAGTGTATGGCATTACAATGCTCAATGGGATTAGCTTCGGGTTGACCCGGGAACGTACCCTTAGGTCTAGTATATGTGCTGGCTTGTTGGGCAATTTGTGTTTCTAGCATCTTACTATGGATGGCTAAGTTGTCTACCTTGGATGCTAGCTCTTTTATTGCCTCGTTCACTGCCCTGCCTTGTTGTCTAAACTCCTCATTTTGTTTTGTCTGAGTTTTGACAAAACTTTCCAATAAAGACTCGAGTTTAGACTGCTGTACTTGAGGATACCCCGGAGCGGGTTTCCTATTACTTTGGCCCTCTTGGAACTCATGGTTGAGCGTATTGCTGTAGTTGCCGTAGGAGAGGTAAGGGTTGTTCTTCCTTTGGTTGTAGGGATTTGGGGGAGAATAATTGGGCAGCTTCGGGTTCGTGTCGTAGAAGTTGTGACAAGAGTTCACTTGTTCACCGGAAGCGCCGGATCCGTGAGCAATACCTCGTGGGCACTCCATGATGTCGTGTCCCTGCATTCCACAAATCTCACAAACAAGGTTAGTAGCACCTATTGCACTCACATTAGCCCTTTCAAGCCGATCAAAACGTTTATTCAGTGAGTCTATTTTTGACATTATAAGAACAGTGCTATTTACTTCAAACTTACCCCCCGAAATCTTGTTCGGGTTATTACCTCTTTCGAAACCCCATTGGTGGTAGTTGGTGGCGACATTCTCAATGATGTTGAATGCCTCAGTTAGAGGCCTATTCATAAACGCTCCACCAGCTGCAGAATCAAGTGACACCTTCGAAGAGTAGACCAATCCGTTATAGAAGGTGTGCACTAATAACCACCTCTCGAGTCCATGGTGTGGGCAAGACTCCAGTAGTCCCTTGTAACGATCCCAAGCTTCCGATAAGGATTCTCCGTCTTTCTGGAAGAAGCCGGTGATCTGGGTTCTTATGTAGGCCGTCTTGGATGGAGGGAAGAATTTCTCCAAGAACGCCTGCTCCAATTGGTCCCAAGTAGTCAAGGTGTTAGCGGGGATTTGCTTTAGCCAGGCCTTCGCCTTTCCAGTGAGAGATGAGGGGAACAATCTCAAACACACAACATCGACCGAGGCTCCATTAATCCTGATTGCATCGGTATACTCTAAGAATGTCTCTATGTGATCGGTTGGGTCCTCCAAAGGCAATCCTCCGAATTGATGTTGCCTAATCATGTTGATTAGCATGGACGATATGGTATAGTTTTCCGCCTCAATCTCTGGCCTTGCAATCCCAGTTCGCAAGCCTCTCGTATTTGGGGTTGCGTAGTCCTTCAAAGGTTTTGTATTTGGGAGATTCGTCATGAGTGGAATGGGAATCAACCTTTCTCCCACTCTTTGTAGTCGCCTACGTCTGTGGAAGGTTCTCTCGATCTCCGGATCAACTTCACCAAGGCTCCCAAGACTTAGAGATCTTTACATAAAACACACAGAGAGATGGATACAACAGAAGGAAAGATTTTTGAATTTTTTTTTATATATTTCAGAAATAAAAATCAAATAAAAAGAAAAGGGTCCAGAAAAATCAATTTAAAAACTAAATTGAAATTCGAAAAGGCACAGTTCCCCAGCAACGGCGCCAAAAACTTGATGTCGCGGCGACGCTACTGTGTTGTTGTTGCGCGCGCTCTGCGATTCCGGCAAGTGTACCGGATTGCCGTCAAGTAATAAAAGATATCGATCCCACAGAGACTGTGTTCCCGAATCGTAATTAATTTTGAATTGAGTGAATCTGGACTTTGTAAAAAGGATTTTTATGTTTTGAGTGAAAAGGGTTTTGAATTTGAAATTAAAAGATAGATGAGCAGAAAACAATTAAAACAGAAAACAAATCTTTTTGGGGTTTTGATCTAAATGGATTCCTAGGGATTTAGGTTACCAACAGGATCATACGTTGTTAAGTCGATTACCCTTGATGATTAGCGAAATTGCCTTGAAGGCGAGTTTATCCTCTGATAGCTTAAGCTCCCTCTCGGGTTACAAAAGCCGTGCCCAATTGACCCGACCCCTACTCTCGTGGTATTCGGTTCCACACGGAAACGCTATCTTAGGTGATACCTAAGATAGCGTTTTCTAAAGGAAACGCTATTAAAAGTCCCCCCATCACTTTTAATAGCATTTCCACACGGAAATGCTATAAAAGGTGCGTTATTAAAAGTCTAATCTGTTGTAGTGGGATCCACCCACTTCCCCCTATTCTTACCCTTCCTCAGCTTGTTCGTCAGATTCTTCATGACCAGTGAGCCTTTATGCTCAAATATGTCCCTGACGAGACCCCCTAAAGCTACGTCCCACCTGTACTCTTTCTGCAACTTACAATTGTTAGGAAATTCGTGTGTGTGTGTGTGTGTGTGTGTATATATATATATATATATAATGTAAATTTAATTTAAATAATTTAATAAATTGTTACCTTAAACTCTTGAAACAACTGATCCCTATGGCCCCCTGGGATGGCATTCCATGTAGGCCATGGACCATCAAACTTGCGTCGCAAGATCTTCGTTATCGAATCAGAAGGGCCTTTCGCGGGCAGAAAGCTGCAGCAAAATTAGAGCATTAACAAATGTTATAAATAAATAAAGAAACAAGTAAATAGAAATTAACGATACTTTATATATATTAAAAAATTAAATTAGCTTACTCGTTATCCCCCCTGGGGATAAAGAAGAATCCTCCTGTCGGATGGACCACGACTCTCCTGTCCCGATGATGATGATGGTCCTGTCATAGGTGTGGATGATGACGGTGCAGCCTGTGTCCCAACAACATGAGACTGGGTAGGGGGTGCAACTCCATCACCCTGAGGTGTCCCGTCCACAGTGGTGCTGGTAGGGTGGTCTCGATCTGAAGGCTGTCGATCGGCCGATGAAGCGACTCTCGCAGTACGACCTCTGCCACGACCTCCACGATGACCCCTACCTCTAGAGGAATCTTCCATATGTGAAAAAAATGAAAAGATGATTACACAATAGTGTAAATAATACAAAAGTAAATTACCAAAGTAGAATGACATTTACACAATGAATTATGACATAAATAAATTACCTAAGTAGAATCTCCGTCACTAAATTCACCCTCACTCTCATCAGTCTCACTTGATCGGAATGTGCCTTCGCTAGATGCATCCAACTCGGATTGATCCATTAACTCTCTTTCAATTTCTTCCCCATTTCCGGAAATATCCGCGGAGAATTAACAATAATGTCCTCGTAATTTGCAACGGTATGTGGGGTCTTGAAAACTCATCATCTTGGTACGGAGCATCTTTTTCAGGCTGGTTGATTACATTATCAGTAATTATACTGCGAGCCTTTATCTTAATAACACCCAACCGGCCTTGATGTCCTTCGGGATATGGCGAGTAATAAACCTGATCTGCCTGTTGTGAAAAAATGAATGGGTTGTACGCCTTATTATACCTACGAGACAGCCTAACTTGAACAATACCATATTTTTTATCGATTTTTGTCCCTACGTCAAGAGTAGGATCAAACCAATCACACTTGAAGATAACTAACTTCATCACGGGGACACCGGTATAATCGAGTTCAAGGATGTCAGTTAGAACCCCATAGAAATCATCCTCTACATTGCCATCAGTGGCTCGCACACAAACACCATAGTTACACGACTGCATTCCTTCATTCCATGTTTTTGTGTTAAATTTATATCCATTTACAATGTAAGTATTCCATAATGTAACCCATCTGTTAGGCCCCCATGCCAAATTTGTCAACAATGGATTTTGAACATTGTTTTCTGGATCTAGTACCTAAAAAATCAAATATTATATTATTCTTATATATGCTATATATTTAAGGAGATAAAATGTATTGCAACAAATGAAGATGCTTAACCTACATATTTACTAAACCACGTAGCAAAGTGAGAAGTAATTTCTCGATCAACCTGATCGTTTGAAATGTCAGGTTGGAGATCCCTTAGAAAATTGTCGTACATCTAACATATGGGAGATTAACAAAGAGGACGATTAATAATCATAAATGGCAATTGAACTTATAAAAGACATTGTAGAAACTTACTCTAAATATGGCGCCACCTCTTCACAATTTTTAAGGATATACAGATGAGCAGCATTAATGTCACGCTGCTCCAAGAAATATCCTTTTGATTTGCCACTAAATCTGCCCGGATAGTTGAATATTGATATAGAAGGACTAGTTGAACTTCCTTCGCCCGAATCAACGTTTCTAGGCATCCTTGTCCTTCTCATGTTAACTTCGTCTGGATAGTAATAAGAGGAAAAAGTGGAAGTCTCCTCTACTAAGTATGCTTCACAAATGGAACTCTCCATTCGTGCCTTGTTCTTGACTTTGTGTTTAAGGTAGTGCAGGAACCTATTAAAGAGGGATACATACAAATAATTACTGGTTTTAGGGAAAGCTAAACTACGATTTCGTGTTTGTGAATTTCATATGTATTAAGTAAAATAGTTGATGTTGTTTACCTCTCAAATGGATACATCCAGCGGTATTGGACTGGGCCACCAACTCTTGCTTCGTAAGGTAGATGAATTGGCAGGTGTTCCATGGAATCAAAGAAACTCGGCGGAAAGATTTGCTCCAGCTTACATAACAAAACAGGTATATTGACTTCCGTATCCTTTAATTGATTCACATTTAGTGTTGTCGATGTAAGCTCCCTGAAAAAGTAGCTAAGCTCAACAAGTGGGTTCCAAATTTGCTTCGGTAATGCGTCGAACGCAATTGGAAGCAACCGTTGAATGAACACGTGGCAATCATGACTCATCATTCCATGTAACTTTGCTTCCTTAATGTCAACACATCTACCCAGATTGGAAGCATACCCATCTGGTAACTTTAGTTCTTTAACCAACTTACAAACGGCCACTTTCTGTGTTTTGCTTAGTGTATAACTTGCCTTCGGTTTGATAAGTCTGCCACGACCACCATCCTGCAACTCAAGCTCCTTCCGATTACAAATTTCATTCAGATCCAATCGGGCTTTATTTGTGTCCTTTGTCCTCCACTTGATGTCCATCACAGTGTCAAACACAATCAAAAACACATTCCTCTCAGTATGCATGACATTAATGTTGTGACGGAGTAGCTGCGTCCTCCAATACGGCAACCTCCAAAATATACTTTGTTTTGTCCAATTATGGTTGACGCCATAATCAGGAATATGTTCTCCTTGGGATTCATGGACGAGCGGGAAGTACTGTACTCTCCGCCATACATTAGGACCAGTCAAACGTGGTGGAGGCGGTGTTGTCTCCGCACAACGCTTCTTGAATGCATTCTTTCTCCGCCTATAAGGATGATCTTCTGGAAGGAATTGACAATGACAATCAAAATATGAGATCTTTCGACTGTTTTTAAGCGTGAATGCCTTCGATCGCTCCATACATATTGGGCATCCAAGGTTCCCCGTGGTCATCCAACCCGACATCATGCCATAGGCGGGAAAGTCGTTGATCGTCCACATCAAAGCTGCTTTCATCATGAAATTCTGCCTCAAAGATACGTCATATGTCAACACACCATCATTCCACAGCATCGTCAAATCATCTATCGGCCGGCTGCAAGTACGCATCAATCTTACCTTTTGGATTAGACGGACCGGAATTATGACTGTTAGGAACATAAACTCCCGCTTCATGCACATCCCCGGAGGAAGATTGTACGGAGTCTGTATAACCGGCCAACAAGAATATGCTTTTCCAGACTGCCCAAAAGGATTAAATCCATCAGTAGATAACCCCAATCGGACGTTCCGGGGGTCCTGCGAAAATGTCATATAAACCCTATCAAAATGCTTCCAAGCTTCTCCATCAGATGGATGACACAAGACATCTTGCTCCCTCTCATGCTCACCATGCCACCTCATGTGAGCTGCAGTGGCCATCGAAGAGTACAATCTTGTAAGTCTTGGCACGAGCGGAAAGTACCACATCTTTTTTAGCGACCTCTTCTTCTCAATGCCCATCCTAGTGGTTGTCTTATACCGATCCGCACCACAAAATCGACAACATGTTATGCTTTCCGCTGAATCATCCTTATAGTATAGCATACATCCATTCGGGCAACAATCAATTTTCAAACACCCCAGACCCAAATTTTCCACAGACTTCTTAGCATGATAAAAACTAGTAGGCATCCGATTTTCTTTCGGCAACGCCTTGACACTGACCTGGTGAGGCGATTAAAACAGCCTTCTTGCATATTGTAGTCAGATTTGATACTCAACCATTCCATGCACATCGACAACTCCGTGTACTCCCGACATCCTTCCCACAATGGAGATCGTGCAACACTCAGCATATCATAGAATCTTTGAGCTCCGGGATTCGGATTCTCCTCTATGTATTGGGAACCCATTCCACCATCTTATCCCCCATCTTCTTCTAGTACAACACCAACCGATGGTCCAGCATGATCCATTATCATCTGCTCGTATGGATTCAATTCTTCCCTCCGGTCACCACTTCCATAGTACGAACCTTCAAACACAATCAGGTTTAAATCAGGCAACGTCTCACCATGGTTACTCCACCAAGAGTAATCAGGCATGAAGCCCTTCTCATAAAGATCGACTACAACTCCATCCACGCTTTTGAAAGATTGACACTTGCATCTTTTGCAAGGACACCTCAAATGATCACCGCCCAGCCATATAAATTTCTCCTGGCTAACAACAAACTCTATAAACTCACCCACTCCAACTCTATACTCTTCCCTAAAATGTTTATTCTGATCCAACCTACGATACATCCATTTCCGATTCTCCGGAATATCCATTGCTGGCAATTAAATAGCCTGACCAACCCTACAATAACACTTATATATTACGGTGCATTCCAATAACTCCATCAATATCGTTCTTATGACAAGGTATGAACCTATCCCATTCGAGAAGAAACCTTTACCACACTCGGCTAATAATAGTTATTCCCATATTCAAACACCTTATACTTGACAAAATTTTGGCAGCATTTCCCATCGGTCTCCAAGTACACGACTCGAGCACGGTGAGAATCACCGCGATCAAGTATGCACCAGGAGAACAAAAGGAAATGCATCAGACCGAGATTTCAACAAGTATATAAGGCATTTAAACATTGAAATGACTATTGTACGAGTGTGAAAAAGGTTTTTTCCCAAACTGTCCCACTTGGACAATTCAAGATTCAATACAATGAGCATGCGTACCCTGAGAAGGTACGCATGCTCATTAATATTGAATCTCAAATAGGAAACTAAGGCTTTCGTAACTTAATAATTAACTCTAGCAGAAAATAAAACCATTGACTTATAAGGATTGCACCATACTTCAACAAATATATATTGAAGCATAATTCAATACAAACTTAGATAAAATATAGTAGCAAACATCCTATTGAGTTCCGCTCTCCACTAACAAGTAACACGTAATTGTCAAACACATGCATAACTTCAAAATTAGCAACACACAACACGCATCCCGCCTTTTTCACAGGATCACATCCTATTGAGCTCTGCTCTCCACTAAGCTATTCTAACTCATTAACCATAAAAGAAGATACAAATTTAACTCTATATACAGAGCACAATTATAGCGACAAAAACGTTAATAATGACATAAAAATGGCAATCAAGGCATAGAATTGACACATTCATCCTATTGAGCTATGCTCTCCACTAACAAACAACATATAAAGTTTGCAACCACATGCATCAATTTTAATCTACCAGCACACAACCAGCATCCTATTAAGCTCAACTATCCACTAACAAACAACATATTCAATTGCAACCACATGCATCATTTCTAATCTACCAGCACACAATCAGAATCCTATTGAGCTCAGCTCTTCACTAACAATCAACAAATCAATTCAAAGTCTTCAAGAACCACTAGCAACAATGAAAAAGATAGAGTATTTGACCTACCTCAACTCCAAGCAAATAGTGAAACGGGTGACGACTAGAGTGGTTGTCAATAGACAAAGAAAACTGTAAGAAAAAATAATAACAT
Organism: Sophora flavescens; assembly: GCA_030762895.1. Classification (NCBI taxonomy): domain Eukaryota; kingdom Viridiplantae; phylum Streptophyta; class Magnoliopsida; order Fabales; family Fabaceae; genus Sophora; species Sophora flavescens. The sequence goes on from JAUPTC010000287.1 coordinate 39,644, forward strand.
CAACAAAGGCTCTTGTGATCAAAGTATAAACTTGGAAATCATTAACCTACTTGCACACTTGCCACTCATGAAAGTATAAACAAAACATTTTCATTACATATCAGTACCATAACTTGTTTAACCCGGGCATTGTTTTAGTGGCAAAGCAATAAAAAAAAAAGGTATGTTATGTACTTCAAGAACTTATATAAGTGTGCCCAAAGTGTGCTTTGTGTGCGGTGGCGTGAATGGAAGGGATGAGAGTGTGGGGAAGCGATAGTGCAGGAACCCTAAACAGAGAGGTAAAATAAAAGAAGTAATAAAAAGAAAAGTAGTAAAATGGAGCAATGCACATGAGACAAACCAGCGTAGCATGTTCACCAAGATGACTTGCGAAATCAAAAATCCTCTTAGGCAATAACCATAGCATAAATATCATAAAAGGTCAATCAAATTAAAACAATAATCTTTCAGTTAAGTTATTTTCATTTTTAACATCACAAAAATATTATTTACCTTTAGCTACACCAAAGGAGGGATTTAAAAAGTAGAAACAAAACCGGATTAGAACCAATTGGATATATGCCAAAAGGTGGCAGAAGAATAATGATCCTATAAACACTAAAATACCAGAACTCAAGTAGTCATAAAGCAAGCAATTTTAAAGTACAATTAAAAACCAATCAGCACCTGTACCACCTAGCAAAAATATATACTCTACAAATCATGGTAATTCAGGCTTTTCATCAAACACCCTGCTATCATTACCCTCAACACCTATCATACTGTTTAAACAAGACAATAATCCCCAGAAACTTTACCCATTTGATCAATACCAAACAGTTTAGCAAGTAACAGAGAACAGAAAATCTAATTTTCAATGCTTAACAGCTTCAATCATCAATAGGCAACATCACATAGATCAAAGGTTCAACCCATCAAATAGTATAACAACATGAAGATTAAACAAAATACAACTTGCTACTCCACCTAATGAATGATGAGTGCAATCAAGATCTTGGATTGAAAGAAGAAAGGGAGGCACTTGAATAACCTACCTTCACATGCAGTTGCAGAGACGGCGGTGCGGCGGCCCAAGAGGGTGCTCTCTCAGCCGCGCAAAACCTGCAAACAAAGAGAGAGATAGATGCAGTAAAAGAGAGAGAGACAGAGGGAGAGAGAGACGCGATTGAGTGAGAGAAGGAGAGAAGGAGAGGGAGGGAGAGACATATGCTTACCGTGTGGAGGAGGTGGTGGCCGGAGACTTGGGGACGAAGAGGAGCTGCTGTTCATGAGAGAGAAGAGAAGAAAAGAGAGAAATAGGGGAAGAGAGGAAGGAAATCGCGATTTGGGGATTTTATTTATAGTGACCGAATTATTCGGTCGCTAACTGGGTTAATTTGAAATTTGAATTCATAAATTTAGCGACCGATTGTTAAATCGGTCGCTAACACGCTCTATTTTAATTTTTTTTCGCGCCGTTTACCGACCGAATTAATATCGGTCGCAAATATAAATAAAATTTAACCGTTGCATTTAACTCGGTTGCCATTTCGGTCGCTAAAAAAGTCGGCAAGTTTTGACTTTTACCTTCCTTTATTTAGCGACCGAAATAGCGATCGATAACTCTGCTACGCTCTATTTTGGTCGCTATTTCGGTCGCAATATCAACTATAACCAGTGTTTCATGTAGATCCTACAATCGGTTGCCATTTCGCTTGCAAACAGCAATCAACAAATTCAGTCACTATTTTCGGTCGCTAAATAACCTTTTTTTTGTAGTGGCGGTCAGAGGCAGGGGTGCGGTGGAAGGTGCAGTGGAGGCTCGCCGAAGACGCGGTGGAGGGTGCGGTGCGGAGGGGAAGAGAGAAGGTAGAGAGAATAGAGAAAGAGGTAAACGAAAAATGAGGGGGGAAGGGGATGACGCTGGTGTATAACGCGAATTTACCGACGGCCTTTTTAAATTACCAACGGCCTTATCCGTCGGTAATTCCAAAATTCGAATTTTCGACGGAAATGTCTGTCGGTACTGTTGTTAATAATTTCCGACGGCTATTCCGTCGATAATTACCGATGGATAAGGCCGTTGGTACACTCTTGCGCCAAAAAATTAGTATTCCCACGTTGTATACCGACAGATTTATCGACGGAAAAGCCCACGATATCATTACCGGCGGACTTTCCGTCGGTAAATATAGAAACTTTTGGTATTCATGCTTACCGACGGCTTAGTCCGTCAGAAATATTCTCATTATTGATGGAACTGATGTCCATTAGTAAATATCCGTAGAAAATCCACCCTTTTCTTGTAGTGATGGGGCGGGGAACATGTTACAAAACTATTGATGGGGACTAGCTACCGTGTTAGTCTGCCTTTTATGTTGTATTTGTGGGGTACCTCCGGTTCTTTGGATTAATACAATGTCTATATGTTCATTAAAAAAAAAAAAAAGATAAGGACAATATATAGATTTTAAACTTTTACAGTTTTTATTTTACATCTTTAGAAACGTCCATATAGCTTTTCCCAACTGTCCTTGTTCGTGTCTCTACCAAAAAAATTATGTCCTTATTCATACATATATATTTGACACTTCAAAACCCAAAAGGTATGGTCCAAGTGATGAGTAGAGGTCCTTTAATCATATATCAAGAATTCGAATCTCGATGATGAGATAGATCGAGCTATTTTTGTAGGTAGAGGAGTTGTCCCTTAACTGATACTCTAGATACTCGAGAGATTGGTCCTACGGCTAACGGTTGTGGGTCCATCAAGACCTAAAAATATCTGATATTGCATAAATAAGAAGTTTTTTTCACATGCAGAGTGACATTTTATTTGTGTCAATTATAGCCCCACGACCTTCTCGCTTTTTCCATCCGGCCGAAAAAATGTGATTATTATGCAACAACCATTTCTTTCATACGTTTATTCACGGAGGAAAGACAACTCACAATCACATAATAAAAATATAGGACATAATTGATTCCAAGAGACGAGATAGATGTCAAAATCATATCCTCAAGATAACCAAGCGAATGGTAATAAAATAGTTCACTATCATTTTCTTGCCATTTTTTGGTAATTGCTATCGTGTTGCTCTAGCTAGGTGCACACATATTACGTACATGGATAGAATGGAGAATCCAGTGGAGAAGAACATGGGGATGGCTTTCATTCCAGCAGCTCATGCCACAGAGCTGTTGCCTACCGCCAACCTCTCTAGAGAAGAAGTGAAGCTGATAGACATTCAAGAGAACAATGGACACATGAGTCTTGCTATCACCCAATGCACTACTGGGGAGACACAAGACAATTTGGCTGCCGTAATTGCTCGCTATGTGGAGACTCTAAACGAGTACAACTCGCGCAATTTGGGTAGGAGTTTTGATGTTTCCACTTTGTCCCTATCTATGGCTATGATGGAATCGGGTAGAAACATAAAAATATACACTCCATTGTTTAGAAGTTAATAAGGGAACTGAGGGAGATGTCAAATCCCTCGTATTGAAAGTTATAAAAACTAGAGTGTTTGTGTGAGATAGAGTGAGTTGGATTATTATATTTAACGATTATATTCCATTAATGAAAAAACTCTAAAATTTCATGCTAAGTAGTTGCAAGGCATATGCTAATGACTTCTACGTAATTGTGCAGGCTACCCTATTAATCAGGACTTCAACTATGACGCTTTGGCACCGTTGTTTCATTTTCACCTAAACAATGGTGGCGATCCATTTATAGGGAATAGCTTCGCTCTAAACTCAACAACATTTGAAGTTTGCGTGCTTGATTGGTTTGCAAACCTGTGGGAGATAAAGAAGGATGCGTACTGGGGATACGTCACAACTGGAGGAACTGAAGGCAATCTTCATGGGATTTTAGTAGGGTAAGTTTAATTTCCTGAACTCGATATCTTTCTAGAGCCCTTTTATATTTCCAAATTATATATATATATATATATATTCTAAGCACAAACATGGATTTATATAGGAGAGAACAATTTCCAGATGGGGTTCTATATACCTCACAAGATTCGCATTATTCATTATTCAAAATAGCAAGGATGTATAGAATGCAATGCGTGAAGATTGCCACTCTGGTCTCCGGTGAAATTGATTGTGCTGATCTAAAGGCTTCATTACTTGTTCACAAGGACAAGCCAGCCATCATCAATCTAAACATAGGTCTAATTCACCTTTAGCAAGTACTATATCACATAGCAATTAATTATTAACCAGCTTTTGCATGCACTTTCGTACAAAATGTAAAGATTATTTTTTGGCTAAATTTAAAGGGTTTCGTTCCAGGGACAACTATGAAGGGAGCTACTGATGACCTTGATCTTGTAATACAAACACTTGAGGAAAGTGATTTCGCTCGTCATCGATTCTACATTCACTGTGATGGAGCTTTACTTGGAATGATGCTGCCTTTTCTCAAACGAGTGAGTTATTTACATAAACTTTCTCACTCATGAGTTTGTCATTAATTTAGTCACTTACCGCCTAAATTTCTTAGTTGCCACCAAGGTTTTAAATTACGGTTTCGATCAAGTTGTAGTCACGGTTGCAATGCGATTGTTGTGGCCTGATGAGGCCATATTGCGGTTGATACGATCCACAATCATGATTAAGTTTCCGGATAATATCAACCTTCTAAACTAAAAAGAAAGGGCAAAAAAAAATGGAAAAACATATATTTCCTTGAGTCGGCTGTTTTGGTTAAGTTTCTAGACATGATTGTGAGTACAATGATTACAATCCCTACAATGGACTTTGTTTTACATTTTTCCAATTAAAAAAAAGGGGAAAACTACTTAAAGACCGAAACAAATAAAATAAATACAAGAAAACAAAAATTGAAAAACACAAGTTGCCAGAGACGATCTGCTTATAGGGCTTTGTGTTGGACTGTTGGGTGATGGAAAAGGTCTCTAAAACTGAACCTTAGCTCTCTTGCATCTGCGGGTGAGCCCGAAATAGCCAACCGACCCCTCCCCCCTATTATTTGTTTTTTCAGCATAGGTAGAGATGTAATGAATGATGTAGAGTTATGATAAAAATGGCAAAAGACATAGTGCGGTTTGGAGGCAAGGCATCTAGGGGTGTTGGCGGTTCGGTTTGGATCGGTTTTGAGACAAAAAAGTCATCCGATCCAAAGATAAAACGAGCATACGGTTCGGTTTGGATGATTTTTTTAGAAAAATCCGATTTGATCCGATTAAATGCGGTTTGGATCGGTTCGGTTGATTCGGTTTATATCGACACATCATTATATATTTATATTACATCAAATAATCAATATTACAAGCTAAATTGAATAAAATCTTAAACATGTATACAGTTGTTTGTATGTTCATATAATAATTTCATAAAATATGTACAAAATAAATAAATATCCATCATCAACTAGTTTCATAACATCTTTTTTTTTTACGTTTGGAACTTAGAAATGGTAAAAAAAAAATATGTCAAATCAAACTAATAAGTATTATTAGGGAAAAAACTAACATATAAAAAAATCAATAATGCAAAAAATAGAATAAGTATATATTAGATTTTATATATGCAGTTTGGTTTGGATTAATTCGGTTTAAGAAAAACAATCCAAAATCCGATCCGATCTGTTTTCACAAAACAAGATCCAAAAAAATCCAATAGACATCGGTTTTGTCCGGTTTTCGATTTTTTTGGATCGATTTTCGATTTTCTTTTGGATCGGTTTGAATATGAACACTCCTAAAGACAACGCATTCATTCTTTATCATAACAATCAAAAAGTTTTATTATTATTATTAACCGACTGTTTGTTATTCGCACAGACACCAAAGATTACCTTCAAGAAACCCGTTGGAAGCATAACTATTTCTGGTCATAAGTTCTTGGGGTGTCCAATTCCTTGTGGTGTTGTAATTACTCGTTTAGAATGCATCAATGCATTATCTACAGATGTTGAAATCATTGCTTCAAGGGATGCTACAATCACAGGCAGTCGTTGTGGGCATGCTCCTATCTTCCTTTGGTATGCTCTCAAAAATAGAGGTTTACTAGGGCTCTTGGAAGAAGTGCAGAAGTGCATAATGAATGCCCGTTACTTATGGAGTCGACTACATGATGTGGGCATTGGTACAATGTTGAATGAGTTTAGCTGCACGGTTATCTTTGAGAGGCCTCCAGATGATGAGTTTGTCCGTCGGTGGAATTTGGCATGCAAAGGAAATATTGCACATGTGGTGGTGATGCAGCATGTAACTGTTGAAATGCTGGAATCCTTTGTTAGTGAAATTATTAAGAAACGACACATTTGGTACAAAGATGGACAACAGTTTCATTGGCCCTGAAAACTGTGCTTGCCCAACGCACAATTCATTATCATGATCGAGAATCTATTAACTAATGCATATACTGGATCGATGTTAAATAATTAATCGAGTCCGTGCTTGTTTGGGAAAGATGGATTATTCCACTTTCAGCTGTTGTGTATGTTTGGAAAAGTTTAATTATTTGGATTTCTACTTTTTCCTTCCATAAAAAGCTATTTCATATATAATTTACTTGTTTGGAATTTAGCTTAATTTTTTTAAAAAACTTTTTCTGAAAAAATAATTTGTTTTCATCCGTCTAATACTAAGGACAGTTTCATTATCTCGTTATGATTATTCTCATTTGTCATAAATCTCCTCCCCATCTTACCCCTCCCCTGACCGATTATTTTCAGTTTTTCACTGACCATCGTTTACTATTAGCGAAATCGATGCTAATATCTCTTGCCAAGTTGCCAGTATGCCACCGCAAAATATATACATTTTTATATGACTATTCTAAAAGAATTAATATTTTTTTCAAATAAATAATTAAATATCCAAATGAAATATTTATTATTTTTATATAAATATTCGAAATAAATATATTTTCACATTTTTTTTCATAGTCAAGAAAAATGTTTTTATTCAATTTTTTAATAGGAAAAAATTGATGAGGAAAATATGAAAAGATAAACATTTCAACAAGTTTAAATGTTAAAAAAACCAAATATTATTAATACAAACAAATAACTCTACACCCTTTCTCGTATTTTATTATGTAAAAGTGATTTTTTTCACCACCCAAAAGAAATAGATTATCTAAAAATCGCTTTTCAGCAAACATATCCAAACCTAAACAAATTCTGATTATAATTGATTATCACAATAATCGATTATACATATAATCGATTATACATATAATCGATTATCATCATAATCTATTTTTTTCCCATACATACTCTCACTAGCTATAGTCATCAGTTGCACGTATGACTTTCTTGTGTCCAGCTAGAGTTTCTTCACCATTTACCTTTCTAACAACAACTATATTGTCTCCTGTGAAGTGATCTAGTAACGAAAATAAGGTAAGCTATTAATTTACTATTATTTCCTTCGTTTTGGTATGATATTAGTTACTGAAAAAAAAAACTAAGGAGGTAGATTTTGTCTATACATCATTTTGTCTATAACTCTATTCCTATTTTTATGCTCCTACTTAGTATTACAGATGCTATTATGAATGAAATACAATAATTTTACTTTGTTAAAAAAACTATCAAAATTAAAATATAAAAAATATCGACATTTTAAAAGTATATTGAAATTATTTTATAATAATATAAAAAGTACATCATCAAGATACTTTTATTATAATTAGGTACCCTTGGTTGACGATTTTAAGTAAGTGTAAAGATTATTACAATATTATTTAATCATAAAATATCTTATGTGTGACTTTTAACAGGGATGTTCATATCCAAATCGATCCAAAAAAAATCGAAAATCAATCCAAAAAATCGAAAATCGAACAAAACTACTGTCTATTGGAATTTTTTGGATATTGTTTTATGAAAAACGAGCGGATCAGATTTTGGGTCCCTTTTAAAAAAATCAAATCAATTCAAATCAAACAACATATATTAAGTTTAAAATATATTTATTATATTTTTTGTATTATTAATTTTTTATTTGTTGGTTTTTCTAATAATACTTACTGGTTTGATTTGACGTAAATTTTTTTTTATTTCTAATGTTCCAGACATAAATAAGAGATGTTTTGAAACTAGATTATGATGATATTTTTTTATTTTATACATATTTTATGAAATGTTATTATATGAATGGATCAACGGTATATACAAGTTTAAGATTTTGTTCAATTTTGCTTGTAATATTGATTTTTGGATGTGATATAAATATGTAATGATGTTGCATATTTAATCAGTAAAAACATAATCAATCGATCCAATCCAAACAATATTTAATCGAGTCAGATCATATTTTTTTTAAGGAAGCAATCCAAATCGAACCGCTTGTTTTAATCTTTGGAACCAAAGACATTTTGCCTCAAAAACGATACAAACCAATCCGCGAACACCCCTAACTTTTAAGATAATTATGATAAGATTCAAACTTTTTTTAGTGATGTGGGGATCAACGTAATAAATATTTATATTGACATACCAATTAAATTCTTAATTAATTACTAACTAGAGAAAGGGTCTTGCTTAATATCCTAATCCTAAGGACACTAGTTAAGAAATTCCTAAAAAAACATTTTTTTTATAGAAAACTAAATATATTATTTTTTAGAAAAATAATACTAAATTTTTTCATAAAAATTAGTTTCCTTGATTCCTTAATCAGTTGGTGAGCATCTTACTTTATTAAAATTGAAGAAATTTTTAATGGTCTATTATCAAGTGAATTTATTTTCCCCAATGAATGACTTATAGAAAGTCTTACACGATCTCCTAAAAAAAAGTCTTACATGACACAAAGGGAGAAATGGGTAAAACACATTGCAAGATATTTTGGTTGGAATCTATTATAATTAAGACATGTGATCCTCCAATAATTTTATGAAATATCCTCATAACTTACATCATCCTCCAAACTTAAGACATCTGATCCTCCAATAATTTTATGAAATATCCTCTTAAACTTAAATCATTTGGATCCATTATTGGATTTAACTAACACATTTGTGATGATATTAACTAATGGGTCGCCTTATCTTGTCTTTATTTAAAAGGTGACAATACATGTCCATTAAAAATAACAACATATACTTGGTTCAAAAAAAAAACATATATAAAAAGCAAAAAATAATAAATAATAATAACAACATATATTATTAGTAACAAATTCATCAATGATTTATCAAACCGATTTAACCTGCTGGCATTGGCATACATAAACCCCCATTCCGTTTTGTAAATGCCAATAATATCCACTCAACAAGATATTTAAAACTGAAATAATGATATTTGGACAACTCAAAGTTGTCTAAAATCGTATATGTATAACTTTGAAAGATGCTTTGGTAAATAAAATAAAGAATGAGTGAGAGTAAAATATTATTTTAAATAGGATTTTTTTAATCTGTACAATCTTGTACATGTTAAGGAATCATAAAATAAAAATATTGTATTAGAAATAACAGAATTTAAGTTTCCAAGGAAATGAATACACAACCTTCAATATACTATTTCTACTTTTGGTTTATTAACATTTGCAAAGTTATACAGGTTAGATAAATTGTTTTAAATATTATACCTTATACATATAGGGTATGTTTGATTTGCAAAAATACAGGAGATATGACTGCACAAAAATTTGTATCCCCTGTTTGATTTGAAAATTGGTCAGAGGACAAGACAAAAAAAGGGTGAGGGACACGACAAAAACCCAAAATTTTATCCTTCACTAAACCATGAGACAACTTTTTGTCACATAAACAAACTACCAAAAAACACAAAATTATCCTTACCAATCTCTCTCATCTCTCTCTCCCCCTCCCTCCTCTCTCTATCTCTCTAATATATATAGTATTATTATGGTAGTAGTAATATATTATCATATATACTATATATTATAAAATATTATTTTATTTGTATTGTTCATTATTTATCAAGCAATGTATAAAACAAAAAGTTGTCATGTGACTTGTACTGGCCGAGGAGTGAAACCCGGTCACCGAGCTGGAATATCCGGCCCAATCTGAAAATTAAAGATGAGAAGTTAATATTACCTTTAATAATCCTGATATATCTGAAATAACATTATCCGGTTAAAAGAGATAATATCCCCTAAATTAAGGGATAAGATATTTATATTATCCTTAAATAATCCTGATATTATCTGAAATAACCTTATCCGGTTAAAAGAGATAATATCCCTTAAATTAAGGAAATCACATCTCAAAGAAGATTTAAGAGATAAAAGGAGATAAATCCAGATCTCTAAAAGATACGGGGATCCTATTATAAAAAGGAGGAGAACCCAAGAGAGAAACTTACTTTTCACTGAACCCCAGTGACTCTCCCTTAAGCGTATTAGAGAAACTAGCTCGACCAAGAGACTATTGAAGAGTCCTTGCTCGCTGGTATTCATCAGATACAAGATTAAGGGATCGAGATCATTACGGCCAAGGGTTGAACCTAGAACTACGTCTGGCTTTGATTCTCATTGGGATACGTAGGACCGGAATAAAAAATTCTGTCAAGCCATAATCTAAAACAACCCCCATCATTCACTCTTGGTTTGACGTTCTACGACGAGATTCCGGCAAGTCGAATATCGACAGGAACATTTGGCGCCCACCGTGGGGCCGAGGAAAAACTTTCCCCGGTTCCGCAAGAAAGCTTGATGGTGACTACACGGAATGGTCCGAGGGGAAGGGCGAACAACATGAACCATGAAGATCATGAGGCCTCGAACACGAGCCAGAACCACGGCAATCATCCTCCCCCTCCCGTCAATGAAGATAACCCTCGACTGGGAGAAGTTATGGAACAGCTAAGGCAGCTACGGAAGGAGAACGAGGAGATACGTGTGCAAAATCAAAGGCTTTTAAGAACTCGGAAAAGAGAAAGGTCACCGACACCTTCCGACGAAGAGCAATCCTCACCCGAGCATGGCCAAAAGGATCCGTCCTACACACCTTCTCCTCGGGAAACTAACCGACCATCCAAACCCCCCCAGAGGCTTCAGAAGCTAAGTCTCGTGCAGAAAGGACTAGTCAAAAAGGAAGGATAACGGACCGACGCCCGAGGTTACCGTTCACGGATGACATTGATGAGGTAATCATGCCTAGACATTTTAAGCCCCTTAACATCGATAAATTCAATGGCACCACTGACCCAACCGAGCACGTAGAATCCTTTATTTCTTCTGTTTACTTGCTGACCGATTCGGAAGCCGTCATGTGCAAAGTTTTTCCAACCATTTTGCAAGGCCCTACCTTAAGCTGGCTTACGAATCTACCACCTCGGTCAATTGATTCCTTTTATATGCTCGTAACTAAGTTTACCGCACAATTCGCGGCAAGCCGAAGGCATAAAAGGCACTCGGTCTCACTGGTAAATTTTAAACAAGAAAGGAATGAATCACTCAGATTATATGGCTCGTTTTAATGCCAAACAAATCTTAATTCCCAACATGAGCTCAGAACTCTGCCTTCATACCATCATGGGCGGTCTGAATTTGGGGCCATTCTTTGAGTATTTATCCCGAAAACCACCAAGAGATTTTGAAGAATTGCAGGAAAAAGCTACCGGTTTCATGAACTCGAAGGAGATGGTAGAATTCAAAAGGAGAGAAAGAGGTTTCGAAGACAAGAACTTGATCCCGAGCAAATAAAGAAATAGGGGGGCTGATCCACAAAGGACCCAAAAGACCAATGAAAGGGGATTCTCGGAGAGGCAACCTAGGTACCGGTCTTATACGCCGTTAAACCGATCTCGGGCGACCATCCTCCAGGAGGTGTGCAACGCCGAGTTACTCACCTTACCTCGGCCGTCCAAAACACCGGCCAATGCTGACAGAAGCAAAGAATGCATGTGGCATCAAAACTATGGTCACTCCACTGAAGACTGTAGAGCAACCCAGGAAAAAATCGAGGACTTGGTACGGGCAGGTCGTCTTGACCGTTTCGTTCGCCGAGATGATAATGGAGGCGGACGAGCTGGTCGAAGGCGACGGAGACGCGGTTATGACAACCGTAACCGAGATGCAAACCTGCAAGGAAACCACCAGAACGGATGAACAATCAAAGAGATCTTAATGAAGAATGAGAAGGAGGAGTCAGAAGGGTCATCAATACAATCTCAGGAGGATTTACAGGTGGAGGACCGGCGAGTTCATCTCGGTGGCGTCATGTAAAAGCCCTCCGATATATCAACACGGTGTCTGGAAAGCCTTCAAGGACAAGACGTCCAATAACTTTCATGGATGATGATTTCCGAGGGGTGGATCCAAATCAAGATGATCCAATAGTGATAACGGTCGAGCTAGCCAACTTCTCGGTCAAACGAACACTCATTGACCAGGGGAGCTCGGCCGATATTCTATACCTGGCGACCTTCAAGAAACTTGGAATTCCAGAAAAGCTGATAAAAGAGCAGGAAGACAAGCTAGTAGGGTTCGCCGGGGAGCAAGTGAGAACCCGAGGTTACATAGACCTCTTAACAACGTTTGGAGAAGGAAGACTCTCCAAATCCGTATCAGTCAGGTACGTTATCATAGAGGCCAGCACGTCGTACAACATCCTTTTTGGAAGAACGACGTTGAATGAACTTGGAGCGATTATCTCTACCCCACACCTGACAATGAAATTCCCAGCCGATTCCGGAGAGACAATCGCAGTCCGGGCTGACCAAAGGCTAGCCAGTCAATGCTATGTAGATAGCCTAAAGGCTACCCGAAGCCAGGATATCGCAAAAAACCCCGAGGATGACAAAGCAGAAGTGGTCAGCTCGGTCAGTTCGGTAACTTCAGCCAACTCGGTCAGCATGCAATAACTTGACCCAAGGATGGAAATGTATGAGTCCAGAGCCGAACCAATAGAGTCTTTAGAAAGGTTCCAACTGGGAGCCCAAGCTGAACAATGCACCTAAATCGGCGGTCAGCTCAATCCCTCGCTCAAACAAAGGATTCAGGCTGTCTTAAGAAAGAATGCCGATTTGTTTGCTTGGAAGACGTTGGATATGCCTGGTATAGACCCCAATTTTATGTGCCACAAGCTATCCTTATGTCCCGAAGCCAAGCCTGTATCTCAAAGAAAAAGGAAACTTGGCGAAGAAAGGCGCCGAGTAGTAGCCGAGGAAACTTCCAAACTGGTCAAAGCAAATTTCATCAGAGAGGTGAAATACACTACTTGGCTAGCCAACGTGGTGTTAGTTAGAAAGGTCAACGGTAAATGGAGAATGTGCACCGACTACACCGATCTCAATAAGACGTGCCCAAAGGATTCTTATCCTCTCCCCAACATTGACAGACTAGTGGACGGGGCCTCAGGGTACAAAGTTTTGTCCTTTTTGGACGCATACTCAGGTTACAACCAGATCAGGATGTATCCACCCGATGAAGAAAAAATGGTATTTATGACTGATGGGGCAAACTACTGCTATCGGGTAATGCCTTTCGGTTTGAAAAATGATGGAGCAACATATCAAAGGCTTATGGACAAAGTTTTTGTCAACCAGATCGGAAAGAACCTAGAAGTATATGTTGATGATATGGTGGTAAAATCTGCTGACCTGAGGCAACACTCAGCCGACCTCGAAGAAATCTTCAGTCAACGTAGAAAATACAACATGAGGTTAAATCCAGAAAAGTGCTCTTTTGGTGTACAGGGAGGAAAGTTCTTAGGCTATATGCCGACGCACGGAGGGATTGAAGCTAATCCAGATAAGTGCAAGGCTGTTGTGGAAATGCGGAGCCCTCGGAATGTGAAACAAATTCAGAGATTAGCTGGCCGATTAGCTTCTCTATCCCGCTTTCTCCCGAAGTCTGCAGAAAAGGCAAGACCCTTCTTCCAGCTTTTGAAAAAATCGAAAAAGTTCACCTGGAATGAGGAGTGTGAGAAGGCCTTTGAAGATATGAAACTCTTCCTAGCCTCTCCCCCAATCCTCACTCGGCCTCAGCTCGACAAAGATCTGTACTTGTATCTATCAGTCAACGATTATACAATCAGTGCAGTAATCATCCAGGAAGAGGAACAGCAACAGATGCCGGTGTATTATGTGAGTAGAATCCCGAAAGACGCAGAGACACAATATCAAGTAATCGAAAAACTAGCCCTCGCCTTAGTTATGGCAGCTCGGAGGTTACGTCCTTATTTCCAGTCGCACCAAGTTATAGTCAAAACTGATCACCTAATAAAGCAGGTACTCAGGAAACACGATCTAGCCGGACGAATGATAGCTTGGTCTGTAGAATTGTCGGAATTCGGTTTGCAATATGAGACGAGGGGGCCGATGAAAGCACAATGCCTCTCCGACTTAATTGCCGAGCTCTCGTCTAAACCGAGGCCGGGATCCTTCGTCTGGCTCCTATATGTTGACAGATCATCTAACTTGAAGGGCAGCGGAGCTGGAATAATTCTCGAAGCGCCTGATGATCTGATCCTGGAACAATCCTTAAAGTTTGGGTTTATTGCTTCAAACAACCAAGCAGAGTATGAAGCCCTTATTGCAGGACTTCTGCTAGCTAAAGAAGTTGGGGTCTGAGAATTAAAATGCCGAAGTGACTCACATCTTGTCACGGGACAAGTCTCGGGTGATTATCAAACAAGGGATCCCCAACTAAACAGATATCTCTGTAAGGTTAATACCCTAGTTTCTGAATTTGATAATTTCACTATTGAGTATATACCTCGAGAAGAAAATTCTAAGGCGGATCTGTTATCCAAGTTGGCTAGCACCAAGAAAGCAGGACAGCTAAGAACTTTCATTCAGGAAAACCTTCTCGAGTCGAGCATAAAAAGTGCCAAAGTAACCATGACCGAGCACTATGATCGTGGCTGGATGATACCGATTTGGGAATATCTACCCTCAGACAAATTGCCCAATGACCCCAAGGAGGCGAGGCGAATTCGTCTAAAATCTTGCCATTACACCATCCGAGATGGCGAACTGTATAGAAGAGGATTCTCGATGCCATTACTAAAGTGCCTAACAAAAGAGCAGTCCGAGTACGTAATGGATGAGATGCACCGCAGAATTTGTGGGATGCATTCAGGTGGCCCATATCTGGCAGCTCGGGTCCTACGAGCGGGCTTTTATTGGCCAACCATGAGACTGGATTATGCTACTTGGACTAACAGGTGTGAGCCCTGCTAGAAGTTCTCAAACATAGCACATGTTCCCAGAGAAGAGCTCCATTCCATTTTCTCGCCGTGGCCGTTTACTATGTGGGGGATGGACATAGTCGGTCATTTCCCGGTTGCCAAAGGTCAGGTCAAGTTCTTGCTAGTAGGTGTAGACTACTTCACCAAGTGGATTGAAGCATAACTATTGGCCACCATAACTGCTAAAAAGGTTCAGAGCTTTGTATGGAAAAACATCATATGCAGGCACGACCTCCCTTATGCAATTGTCACAGATAACGGAAAGTGGTTCACCGATAAGGAGCTCAAAGAGTTCTACTCCAATCTCGGAATTAAACATTAAGTGACCTTGGTTGAGCATCCGCAAACGAATGGAAAAGCAGAGGCAGCCAATAAAGTCATTTTAAACGAGCTCAAAATAAGGTTAGGACAATAAAAAGGGGCTTGGGTTGAACAATTACCAAGCATCCTATGGGCTTACCATTTCTCACCGCAATCTTCAACAGGTGAAATGTCGTTCAGGCTAACCTACGGAACCGATGCAATGATTCCAGTTGAGCTCGACGAACTCTCTTTGCGAAGGCAGCATCATGACCAAAGTAAGAACGAGGAAGAACTCCGAGTTGAGCTTGACATGGTTGAAGAAGTCCGAGACGAATCGAAAATCAGAGACGAGCTATGCAAGCAAAAAGCAACTCGGAAGTACAACTCGAGGTTGCGGCCGAGGGAGTTTGTGCAAGGTGACGTAGTGCTGAGATTGCAAAACAATGCGAGAAAAGACCCCAGAGATGGTAAACTCGTATCGAACTGGTATGGACCGTTTAGGATAGTTGAAAATCTGGGAAATGGTGCCTGCAGGCTAGAAGAGTTATCAGGAAAGGATGTTCCAAGAACATGGAATACTTCCCACCTTAAGTTCTATTTTAGTTAAGGTTATAGGTGGTGCACTCTTTTTCCTATCCCGGTCTTTTTCCCACGAGGTTTTGGCCGAGAGGGTTTTAATGAGGCACACTCGGAAAAATAAATAAATAGAATCATTTGCAGTTGCACTATTAGGCAAAAATATTGTTATGATTAAAAATTTATTTTAAAAACAATTTAAAACCTAAAGAGGCTGTCCGAGCTAAAATCGATCGAGTTGAGGTCGAAATACCGAGCCTAAAAAGGTGAAAAACGATTAAAAACCTAAAATGCTGCCCGAGCTAAAGTCGACCGAGTTGAGGTCGAAATGCCGAGCCTAAAAAGGTGAAAAACGATTAAAAACCTAAAGAGGTCGTCCGATCTAAAGTCGACTGAGTTGATGTCGAAATGACGAGCCTAAAAAGGTGAAAAACGATTAAAAACCAAAAGAGGTCGTCCGAGCTAAAGTCGACCGAGTTGAGGTCGAAATGTCGAGCCTAAAAAGGTGAAAAACGATTAAAAACCTAAAGAGGCTGCCCGAGCTAAAGTCAACCGAGTTGAGGTCGAAATGTCGAGCCTAAAAATGTGAAAAACGATTAAAAACCTAAAGAGGTCGTCCGAGCTAAAGTCGACCGAGTTGAGGTCGAAATGCCGAGCCTAAATAGGTGATAAGCCATTAAAAACCTAAAGAGGTTGTCCGAGCTAAAGTCAACCGATTTGAGGTCGAAATGCCAAGCCTGAAAAGGTGAAAAACGATTAAAAACCTAAAGAGGTCGTCCGAGCTAAAATCGACCGAGTTGAAGTCGAAATGCCGAGCCTATAAAGGTAAAAAAACAACTTAAAACCTGAAAAGGTAGTCTGAGCCAAGATTGACCAAACCGGGGTCAAACGACTAAAACCTAAAAAGGCAATCAATGCCTAAGAAGGTAAGTAAAAACCTACAGGTATTTCAAGCTCTGACTATTTCGAGTAAATCACGTAACACGCCAAAACTATAAAAAAATGAGTACTAACTTAGAGAAATAGTTGCAAAACTTTCTAAGTAAACAGTAACTCGTAAGTTAGCACGTAATTCCATTAATAAAAAATGGGCAAAGCCCAAAGTATATAGGAATTCAAAATAAAAAAGCATTGCCCTGGAAACTTTTCCTTGGCTACTCATGGGCATCCCCATGAACAACGATTTCAACAGGTACAGAGTTGGGCTCATCCGCGACACTCAGAGGAATAGGAGAAGATTGTCCAGGTAAGCTTATTCCCCCTTCACCATCAGCTTCCTCTTCGACCGCTTTTCCATCAGCTTCCTCTTCTTGAGTTACCTCTTCATCATCCTCCAACTCGGAAAACGGAACCAGAATTCCATCTCTGTTGAAATCCTTGTCCACATCAGCAAGGGACAGCTTGGGAGAAGCCATTAACGTGCTCCTTCATGATGGAAGCCTCGACCACAGCCAGATCAGAACGGAGCCTCAAATTGATCTCCTTATCGGCCTCAAGCAAATTCCGCAACTCAAGACCGGCCTCCTTCTCGGCTTGAAGTCCTTCTGCGACCTTCTGAAGATTCAACCATTGGGATTTTTCTAGGTCCAGCTTGGCCAGAAGGACGGTCTTATCTTTCTCCAGCTCAGACTTTTGGGTCTTCAGCTGACCGATGACTCGAGCTTGCTCCTCACACTTGGCCATGGCCTGAGCCAGCTCGTCCCTCACCCTCAAGGCTCGAGCCGCATCGGTCCTCATCACCTCCATTTTCCTGACATTATCGGTAATCTGATGACTCCAGAAGCGAGTGATTGAGGCGATCCAGAGAGCGTAGGCAGTGGCCGCCTCCATACTCGCATCAAGCCCTTGCTCTAGCAAGAGCCGAGCATCAGAAGGTTTTAGCACTTGGCCATCAATCAGGCCAGCAGGGTCGAACTCATCCCCCCAGAGCGAACTGATGCCCGGGTTGCAGTTCCCATTGTACCACTTGGCGTCCGAAGTAAGATCGGTCACCATGGGAGCATTGCCCAACCTCTTAGCAGCAGTAGGAGTTTCTTCAATCATCAGCAAGGGGGAAGGACTTCTAATCGGAACCTCGGACGGCACGTCTTCCCGAGTCCTTTTAGGAGGGCGAGTGTTCGGGTCAGAAGCTTCAGCGCCCTTCTTTTTCTTCCCCTTGACGTTTGAAGCTGTAGCTGATCCGCCAGCAGATGGATTAGCCGACTTCTTCATCAGGGCTTGTTGTTGAACTTCCCCATTATCACTACAAGAAAGATATCGGTCAAATAAAATAAGTACGCTATGTTGATTCACCGGCAAGTGTATCGGGTCGTCGTAAGTAATAAAACACGGTAAGTAATTACCGAGGTCGGACACAGGGATTGGGCTACCAATTCTACCAATTTGCAAGAAGTTCGATACGTTTGACCAAGTAAGGCAGGTGGTTGAGGAGAGAGAGAAAATAGGATCGCAATTTAAATTAACAAATCAATTAGAGAATAGGTATTAAAATTTGGAATTAAATATCTAAGGTCACAAATCCACCTACCCAATCATGCATAGTACCCAAGTGATGATGATTCCCTCCCTAAGTTCAATTACAATGTCAACCAGGACCCCCAAATTCTCCTAATGACACTGTCGTGCTCAATAGGACGTATTCAATGATTGAATTAATTACTTACTAGGTCTCATAACCCAATCATCAAACTCTATTAAATCTGGTTCCTATAAGGTTGCACCGATCTCCTATTCACTCTCGTGCAATATTCGATCGATGATCCCAATTCAAGTTCTAAACACGAATTGCCTATCAAGCCTCATCACGTTAACTATTCAATCACGCATGCATATGATCAACGCAATAAATTCAGAATTGGAAAACAATAATTGAGATAAAGGAGAGAAACATACATCACATTGAACTCTACACCATCATGGGTGGTTTCATTGATCCCTTAGACAAGGGGATTACCTCCTCATGCTTGTAACAATGCACAAACAATCGGCAATAATCATGATTGTATAAAAGAAAAAGAAAATTGGGAGACGCAGATCCAGAAAACCGATCTACAACAAGTGGCTGACAAAAGGTTCTTCAATCTGCCCTAAAACAGCAATTTATGGATTTCAGGATCTGCGCTCGCTCACGAGGCGAGCAGGCTCTCGCGAGGCGAATATTAAAAGTGGCGCCAGTTCAAAATTGGATTCTCGCGAGGCGATATGAAGATTCACGAGGCGAGACTTCAAATTCTAGTTTGTCACGGCCGTAACCTTCATCACGGCTCAGCCGTGATGGTCTCTTTCCTTCAGGGTCTCAGGCTTCGCGAGGCGAGCAGCCTCTCGCGAGGCGAGACTTCAAATTCTAGTCTGTCATGGCCGTAACCTTCATCACAGCTAGGCCATGATGGTCTCTGTCCTTCAGGGTCTTCTCACCACATACTGGTCTTCAGGCTTCGTGGGGCGAATATCTCCAAAATTACTTTTCTTGTTAACCTAAAAACATGAAACGACAGTGAATGCTTTATTTGACTCAAAATTAACTAAATATACTAAAACTACCTAAGAGACTCAAAATGTTGCTTGAGGACAATTAAATCCAAATTTGGTTGAAAAACGAGATTGAACTCGAATAATTAGCACAAAAGCCATGGTCTTACTAGTTATAAAACTAGATGAGCCAAGGGCTTATCAAAACACCCCAAACTTAAACCTTGCTTGTCCCCAAGCAAGTTAAAACTCAAAAAGACTCAAACTTGGCAAGCTTAAAGGATTCAATCAATTCCGCACAAATTTCATGCAATTCTAAACATTTTTTTTTCTTCAATGTTTTCCCCCTTTACAACAATGTAATCCCCACATTCATTTACTTTAAACAATTGAGAATTCCATCATTCATGCAATCAGTAATTTAAGTTGAGGATTCAAGCTACACACAAAAGGGAGATCACCAATTTCAAACAATTGCCTTCCTCACAAGGGCATTTAGTATTTCACTCATTCGCTCAATTTGTCTAGGCTATCAACTTTTCACTCAATTTCACATTTCAAGAGCACTTCCCATGAACTTGATTTTCATCTCAAACAAAGTTTCCACGAAAACATGCATGCAACATCAAAAGGTCTTTTAAAGGTTGTAATGGGGCCTGGCTAAGGGTAGGATATTCAAGGATACTAGGCTTAAGTCCCTAGGAACTAAGAGAGCATGAGCATTTTGACACATTGAACTTCCACTCAAATTCCTTTTTCCATTTTTCTTTTTGCCTTGGGTGACTACAGCCTTTTTTTTTTCAACCCATAATGACATATCAAAACTTGTAGCCACCCCAAACTCACTTTCCTACAACCCTTCTCTTGCTAAGCTTCCATGCTCTCCTAATCCTAAGATTTGGTTAACATGGTTTTTTCCAGATTTTAGCTTATAATATAGGGTCATCAAGAAACGATGGGCTAATTAGGCTCAATGTGGTTAATTGGGGAACATGCATTAGGGATGGTTCTTTTTAGGCCAAGTGGTTATTTCAAGAAAATTGCCTAAATTATTTGATGCAACCACATAAACATGCAAACCATGAAGAGAGTCAAGCAAATTCGGGAAAGTGCAGCTTAAAAGTGATTCACACAATTAAAAACATGTTGGAGGCTCAAATCCTCACCTGGACATTTTGCAAATTGTTTGACCGAGATACAATTCCTAGTGTGTGCACCCCTTCGCCCCAAACTTGTCATAAATCAAGCAATCACAATAAAATTTCACAAAGTTCAATTTTCAATTTTTCACATGGGGATCAAATTTTCGATTTTCAGAACCTAGGGGGAAATCATCAATGGTCAACAAAATTCGTGCAGTCACTCTATGCTAAATTTAATTGAAATCCACCAAGCTTGCCGACACAACACTCATACACATACTCTTGATCTTCTCAAATTATTCAAGAGCGAAATTCAAAAACAAATGAAAAAAAAGAAAGAAAACAAAAACAAAGCAATTGGTTCTCTCCCCCACACTTAAAGCATACATTGTCCTCAATGAAAGAACAAAGATATAAAATAAGAGTGAGGAAAGGAGAGGGTGCTCCCTGATTAAGTTGTAGTGTAGGTGGGTGCTTCCACGGAAAGCTCTTCTACGGTTGCATCCTCATCCAATTGGTCCCTCGGGCACCCCCCTGTGGCATAGCATCCTGGTCCCCAGGGTAGTCCTTCCACCCAAGCCGAGGGGACAGCTCCTCCTGAAAACCCGAATTGCAGATTCGCGAGGAGATACATCACTCGCGAGGCGAATCTGGAAAAATTGTTCTTCACATTTTCCAGAATCACGAGGCGAGTAATAGCGCGCGAGGCGAATCTGGAATTCCAACAGATGATGATTCCCAGAGTCGCGCGGCGAAAGTAGCTCTCGCGACGCGAGACTGAAGCGTGAGCAAGCCTCTGAGATTCAGGGCTTCTGTCTCGCGGGGCCACTGTGGATTCGCGGGGCGAATCAAGCCTTTGTTTTCATTTTTTTTTTTTTGATAAGAGAAAATGACAGAACTTAAAAGATAAAGGATATCTAGCTTGGGTTGCCTCCCAAGTAGCGCTTGTTTAACGTCCCGAGCCTGACTCAAGTCACCCCTAAGGGTTAATTCAGAAGAAGCACTTGCTTGCCATTTGGGATTGATTCCCCATGGTAATGCTTTAGCCTTTGCCCATTTACCTTGAAATTGCCATATGCCCCTTCTAATTCTACTGCTCCGTGTGGAAAAACTTGGAGGACCTTGAATGGACCTGACCACCTTGATTTCAACTTCCCAGGAAAGAGTCTCAACCTTGAATTATAAAGAAGTACCATTTATCCGGGCTCAAACCTCCTAGGCAAGATGTGCTTGTCATGCCATGCCTTAGTCCGCTCTTTATAGATTCTTGCATTTTCATATACTTGCATGCGGATCTCGGACAACTCATTTAAGTCCAAAAGCCTTTTCTCACCGGCCTTCATCAAATCAAAGTTGAGTTCTCGAATTGCCCAATAAGACTTTTCCTCCAATTCCACCGGTAAGTGGCATGCCTTTCCAAAAACCAAATTGTAAGGAGACCTTCCAATTGGAGTCTTGAAGGCAATCCTATAAGCCCATAAAGCATCATCTAACCTTTTTGACCAATCCTTTCGTGAGGAGTTGACGGTTTTTTCAAGAATGCGCTTCAACTCACGGTTGGATACCTCCGCTTGCCCATTGGTCTAGGGATGATAAGGAGTAGAGACCCTATGCTTCACCCCATACTTCTCAAGAAGCTTGTGCATTTGATTGTTGCAAAAGTGGGATCCCTCATCACTAATCAACACTCTAGGAACCCCAAACACTAGTGGAAAATATACATTAGACGGGAAAGGTTTACGTCAGTTAACCAAAATCTAGACGTTAAAAAGGGGGCGGTGGCAGTTTTGTAAATATCAGACTTCATTAATTCAATTTTAACGTCAGTTGTTGTAAGGACTGACGTTAAAAGTGAAGTGACTCACTTTTAACGTCAGTTCAATAAACAACTGACGTTAAAAGTGAGTCACATGTTAAAAGTGAGTCACTTCACTTTTAACTTCTGTTCTTTCATCAACAGACGTTAAAGGTTATTTTAATAATTTTTTTTATCTAGTATACGTACCCTTCCGCATTGCCTTCCTCAAAGTTTCAGTTTCACAATTGCTTTGATGTTTTGTGTTTCTGTTTTGAAAACTAAAATATATGTGCGAA
>JAUPTC010000288.1:0-62319 GCA_030762895.1 Sophora flavescens
TTTAACCCCTTCAATCCTCTCATCACGCCTTCCTCCCCTATGGCCTCCTCTTCTAGGTCTTCCTCCTCTTGGCCTCCCTCTTTCTTCACTATCATAGCCACTTGAGTCATCCCGTTGAAGGTTGGCTAGTTGTCTATCATAGTTGGCGTGCATTTGCTCCATTTGTCTTTGGAGTGCTTGAACTTGATTGGCCATTCTAGCATGTAGAGTGGCTGTCCTTGGTGACAATGGTGGACTATCACCCATTTGAGTAGTAGAAAATGTAATTTGTCCTCACAACACTCCCTCTCTTTTCTCACAAAAGTGTAATTTTTTTTTTGTTTACTCTTTTTGGCTTTTTCCACACAAGATGTAATTTATCTCTCAAGCCTTTTTCCACTCTATGTTCTCCTTGGGTTCTTAGAGGAATCAAGTCAAAAACACAAAAATTTCCAAAAATCAAGTAACAAAAATCACAAAACTTATCAAACTAAAGGAAACAAAGAAAGAAAGGCTAGAAAGGAAAAGATTTGGAAATGAAAAAAAAAAAAGGAAGAAGGGAAAAAATTGTAAGAACACTAATTGATCAATTGGAAACTTCTTTTCTCTTCTCTTTTCTCAACACTTCAAGAACACTCCTCTTTTTTTTTGTAATATTCGAATTTTTTTTTCTTTTTTTTTTGCCCAGATTTTTTTTTTTTTTTACTTTCAACAAGAGAAGAACACTTGTGTATGATCAAACAATAGCCCCAAAAAATTTTCCCTTCCAAAACTGAATCAAAGTAGTAATTTTTTGTGGTTTTGGTTTTGAAAGAAACGAAGAAAAATGGGGAAGAAGAAGAACAAAGAAGAACACAACACAATTTCAATCAAAGCCTAAGCTTTGATACCACTTGATGACAATCAAGATGGGGTTGCCTTGTTATGATCTATTTGATTGAAATCTTGTTAGGTGTTGTGCAATTTTCAAATTAAAACTCCAAGTGAGATGATCCCAAATTGTAACCAAAACAAGAATTGAAGAATAAAAGAAGAAAATGGAAAGAGTAGAAGATGGGGGAAGGCGCCACAAACAAATAAGGATTTGTTTGATAAGCCAAATGAAATCCGCCACAAGAATGTTGGAATTCTTGATAAGGATAGAAACCTTGGTTCAACCAAGAACTTAGGAGAACAATGCTCACTAACAATGGAAAATTCCAAATCACATCCAAAGTTGCATTTCCAAGGTGTTTCATGCTTTACAAATAGTGTAGGCTGCCCAACCTTTGGCATCCAAGAAAAAAAACGAAAATAGCATTTGATTAGCCTATTCATGACACTAATTACCCACATTTATTGATTAGCCTATTCATGTCACTAATTACCCACATTAAGACAACCTTTGGAATGGCCACAAAAGTGTTATGGCAGCCACCAAGACAAAAAAACATGTGCATAAAAGACTCATAATTGTGGGGGGGGGTTACACTTTCTTATCACATTAAAATGTAACTCCCACAATTTACAACTTTATTCAAAATAGAAAAACAATTCCCCTAAATTCGTGTAGAACATGCATGCGGTCCTACTTGCATGATTCTCCACTTATTCAATTGAATTTGAACATAAAATTGGGCCTTGACTCACATATGTGCCCCACTTGTTTCTTCTTCATACACCCCTTTTTCATTTGGGCCTTCCTCTTGGATGATCACATTAATCCATTTGGGCTCTTCATCATTTGACTCGGGCCTTGCTTCCATTAGGAGTCCAATCATTTGACTTAGGGCTTGTTGGGCCCTCTTAGCTCTTGCTCTTGTCATTGGGCCTCCTAGGCCTTGAATGGCCTCTTGGTCCAAATTGGGCTTCATTGGTATTGGGCTCGCATCATCCCCTCCTTCTTCAAGTGAATTCGTCCTCGAATTAGAGTCGTCATCACCTACATCAAAAAGAGACAAATCAGCCACATTAAAAGTTGCACTAATACCCCCATGTTCACTAGGAAGGTCCAACTTGTAAGCATTGTCATTGATCTTGGCTACAACTTGAAATGGCCCATCTCCCCTTGGTTGAAGTTTTGATTTCCTTTGGGAAGGAAACCTTTCTTTCCTCATATGCACCCATACCCAATCTCCGGGTTCAAAAACGACTTTCTTCCTGCCCTTGTTGGCTTGTCTTGCATAGCTCTCGGTCCTTTTTTCAATTTGGGCCTTAACTTGCTCATGGAGCTTCTTCACATATACTGCCTTGGACCTACCATCTTTATGCTTCAAAATGGAAGAATTAGGCAGTGGCAATAAATCAAGAGGAGTTAGAGGATTAAAACCATAAACAACCTCAAAAGGAGAAAATTGAGTGGTGCTATGAATAGCCCTATTGTATGCAAACTCCACATGAGGCAAACACTCCTCCCAATACTTAATATTCTTTTTAATCACAGCCCTTAAAAGGGAAGAAAGAGTCCTATTCACAACTTCAGTTTGTCCATCCGTTTGAGGATGGCAAGTAGTGGAGAAAAGAAGCTTTGTTCCAAGCTTTCCCCACAAAGTCCTCCAAAAGTGGCTTAGGAACTTGGTGTCCCTATCACTAACAATGCTTCTTGGGAGACCATGAAGTCTCACCACTTCTTTAAAGAACAAATCCGCCACATGACAAGCATCATCAATCTTTTTGCATGGTATAAAATGTGCCATTTTTGAAAATCTATCTACCACAACAAAGATTGAATCTTTTCCACTTTTTGTCCTAGGCAACCCAACAACAAAGTCCATTGATAAATCAATCCAAGGAAAATCAGGAATAGGCAAAGGAGTGTAAAGTCCATGAGGCATAACTTTGGATTTTGACTTTTTGCACACAATGCATTTTTCACAAAATTTTTGCACATCATATTTCATATGAGGCCAATAAAAATGTTCATGCAACATGTCCAAAGTCTTTTGAACCCCAAAATGCCCCATTAGTCCCCCTTCATGTGCCTCTTTCACAAGTAAGTCCCTAATGGAGCTTTTAGGCACACACAACCTCTTTTCTTTGAATAAAAAACCTTGGTGCCTAAAAAATCCATTTTGGGCTGAATGCACACAATTTGCAAAGATTTGAGAAAAGTCATCATCATGCTCATACAATTCCTTAACACATTCAAGTCCAAACAACTTTGTTTCAAGAGTGGAAAGTAAAGCATGTCTCCTTGAAAGTGCATCCGCCACAACATTGGCCTTACCCTTTTTATGTTTTACAACATAAGGAAATTGTTCAAGAAATTCAACCCATTTAGCATGTCTCTTATTCAATTTTCCTTGACCCTTCAAATATTTCAAAGATTCATGGTTACTATGAATTAAAAATTCCTTAGGCAAAAGATAGTGTTGCCAAGTTTGCAAAGCTCTCACTAAGGCATACAACTCCTTATCATAGGTGGGATAATTAAGTGCAGCTCCACTTAACTTCTCACTAAAATAAGCAATTGGATGCCCCTCTTGCATCAAAACAGCCCCAACACCAACATTAGAAGCATCACATTCAATTTCAAAAGATTTTGCAAAATTAGGCAAAGCAAGAATTGGTGCATGGGTGAGCTTTTTCTTAAGTTCCTTAAAAGCTTGTTCTTGTTTTTCCCCCCATTTAAACCCAACATTCTTTTTGACAATTTCATTAAGAGGTGCAGCCAATGTGCTAAAATCTTTAACAAACCTCCTACAGAAACTAGCCAAACCATGAAAGCTCCTCACATCACTCACATTTTTGGGGGTTGGCCAATCTTGAATGGCCTTAATCTTTTCTTGATCCCCATGGACCCCTTTAGCATTAATCACAAAACCAAGGAAAATCACATGATCCACACAAAAAGTACATTTTTCCAAGTTTGCATACAACCTTTCTTTTCTTAATACAAGCAAAACAGCCCTTAAATGTTCATGGTGCTCATCTAAGTTTTTGCTATATATTAAGATATCATCAAAATATACCACCACAAATTTTCCCAAAAATTCTCTTAAGACATGGTTCATAAGCCTCATAAAAGTGCTTGGTGCATTTGTTAAACCAAAAGGCATTACCAACCATTCATACAAACCAAATTTGGTTTTGAAAGCGGTTTTCCATTCATCCCCTTCCCTTATCCTAATTTGATGGTACCCACTTTTCAAATCAATTTTAGAAAAAATGCAAGCACCAAACAATTCATCAAGTAAATCATCAAGTCTAGGGATAGGATGTCTATACTTAATGGTGATGTTGTTCACGGCCCTACAATCCGTGCACATCCTCCAAGTGCCATCCTTTTTGGGCACCAAAATGACGGGTACCGCACATGGACTTAAGCTTTCTTGCACCCATCCTCTTTGCAACAAGTCCTCCACTTGTTTTTGGATTTCTTTGGTCTCTTGAGGATTGCTCCTATAGGCTGGCCTATAGGGTAATGATGCACCCGGAATGAGGTCAATATGGTGCTCAATTCCCCTCAAAGGTGGAAGGCCATGTGGCACTTCCTTAGGGAAGATATCCTCAAATTCCTGCAAAAGATTTTTCACACCACTGGACAAAAAATGATCATTAGAAATGTTAGTATTTAAACAAAATTCCCTACACAAAAGCATGTATAGGGGCTGCTTTGATACCACTTGATGACAACCAAGATGGGGTTGCCTTGTTATGATCTATTTGATTGAAATCTTGTTAGGTGTTGTGCAAATTTCAAATTAAAACTCAAAGTGAGATGATTCCAAATTGTAACCAAAACAAGAATTGAAGAATAAAAGAAGAAAATGGAAAGAGTAGAAGATGGGGGAAGGCGCCACAAACAAATAAGGATTTGTTTGATAAGCCAAATGAAATCCGCCACAAGAATGTTTGAATTCTTGATAAGGATAGAAACCTTGGTTCAACCAAGAACTTAGGAGAACAATGCTCACTAACAATGGAAAATTCCAAATCACATCCAAAGTTGCATTTCCAAGGTGTTTCGTGCTTTACAAATAGTGTAGGCTGCCCAACCTTTGGCATCCAAGAAAAAAAACGAAAATAGCATTTGATTAGCCTATTCATGACACTAATTACCCACATTTATTGATTAGCCTATTCATGACACTAATTACCCACATCAAGACAACCTTTGGAATGGCCACAAAAGTGTTATGGCAGCCACCAAGACAAAAAAACATGTGCATAAAAGACTCATAATTGTGGGGGGGGTTACACTTTCTTATCACATTAAAATGTAACTCCCACAATTTACAACTTTATTCAAAATAGAAAAACAATTCCCCTAAATTCGTGTAGAACATGCATGCGGTCCTACTTGCATGATTCTCCACTTATTCAATTGAATTTGAACATAAAATTGGGCCTTGACTCACATATGTGCCCCACTTGTTTCTTCTTCATACACCCCTTTTTCATTTGGGCCTTCCTCTTGGATGATCACATTAATCCATTTGGGCTCTTCATCATTTGACTCGGGCCTTGCTTCCATTAGGAGTCCAATCATTTGACTTAGGGCTTGTTGGGCCCTCTTAGCTCTTGCTCTTGTCATTGGGCCTCCTAGGCCTTGAATGGCCTCTTGGTCCAAATTGGGCTTCATTGGTATTGGGCTCGCATCATCCCCTCCTTCTTCAAGTGAATTCGTCCTCGAATTAGAGTCGTCATCACCTACATCAAAAAGAGACAAATCAGCCACATTAAAAGTTGCACTAATACCCCCATGTTCACTAGGAAGGTCCAACTTGTAAGCATTGTCATTGATCTTGGCTACAACTTGAAATGGCCCATCTCCCCTTGGTTGAAGTTTTGATTTCCTTTGGGAAGGAAACCTTTCTTTCCTCATATGCACCCATACCCAATCTCCGGGTTCAAAAACGACTTTCTTCCTGCCCTTGTTGGCTTGTCTTGCATAGCTCTCGGTCCTTTTTTCAATTTGGGCCTTAACTTGCTCATGGAGCTTCTTCACATATACTGCCTTGGACCTACCATCTTTATGCTTCAAAATGGAAGAATTAGGCAGTGGCAATAAATCAAGAGGAGTTAGAGGATTAAAACCATAAACAACCTCAAAAGGAGAAAATTGAGTGGTGCTATGAATAGCCCTATTGTATGCAAACTCCACATGAGGCAAACACTCCTCCCAATACTTAATATTCTTTTTAATCACAGCCCTTAAAAGGGAAGAAAGAGTCCTATTCACAACTTCAGTTTGTCCATCCGTTTGAGGATGGCAAGTAGTGGAGAAAAGAAGCTTTGTTCCAAGCTTTCCCCACAAAGTCCTCCAAAAGTGGCTTAGGAACTTGGTGTCCCTATCACTAACAATGCTTCTTGGGAGACCATGAAGTCTCACCACTTCTTTAAATAACAAATCCGCCACATGACAAGCATCATCAATCTTTTTGCATGGTATAAAATGTGCCATTTTTGAAAACCTATCTACCACAACAAAGATTGAATCTTTTCCACTTTTTGTCCTAGGCAACCCAACAACAAAGTCCATTGATAAATCAATCCAAGGAAAATCAGGAATAGGCAAAGGAGTGTAAAGTCCATGAGGCATAACTTTGGATTTTGACTTTTTGCACACAATGCATTTTTCACAAAATTTTTGCACATCATATTTCATATGAGGCCAATAAAAATGTTCATGCAACATGTCCAAAGTCTTTTGAACCCCAAAATGCCCCATTAGTCCCCCTTCATGTGCCTCTTTCACAAGTAAGTCCCTAATGGAGCTTTTAGGCACACACAACCTCTTTTCTTTGAATAAAAAACCTTGGTGCCTAAAAATCCATTTTGGGCTGAATGCACACAATTTGCAAAGATTTGAGAAAAGTCATCATCATGCTCATACAATTCCTTAACACATTCAAGTCCAAACAACTTTGTTTCAAGAGTGGAAAGTAAAGCATGTCTCCTTGAAAGGGCATCCGCCACAACATTGGCCTTACCCTTTTTATGTTTTACAACATAAGGAAATTGTTCAAGAAATTCAACCCATTTAGCATGTCTCTTATTCAATTTTCCTTGACCCTTCAAATATTTCAAAGATTCATGGTCACTATGAATTACAAATTCCTTAGGTAAAAGATAGTGTTGCCAAGTTTGCAAAGCTCTCACTAAGGCATACAACTCCTTATCATAGGTGGGATAATTAAGTGCAGCTCCACTTAACTTCTCACTAAAATAAGCAATTGGATGCCCCTCTTGCATCAAAACAGCCCCAACACCAACATTAGAAGCATCACATTCAATTTCAAAAGATTTTGAAAAATTAGGCAAAGCAAGAATTGGTGCATTTGTTAAACCAAATGGCATTACCAACCATTCATACAAACCAAATTTGGTTTTGAAAGCGGTTTTCCATTCATCCCCTTCCCTTATCCTAATTTGATGGTACCCACTTTTCAAATCAATTTTAGAAAAAATGCAAGCACCAAACAATTCATCAAGTAAATCATCAAGTCTAGGGATAGGATGTCTATACTTAATGGTGATGTTGTTCACGGCCCTACAATCCGTGCACATCCTCCAAGTACCATCCTTTTTGGGCACCAAAATGACGGGTACCGCACATGGACTTAAGCTTTCTTGCACCCATCCTCTTTGCAACAAGTCCTCCACTTGTTTTTGGATTTCTTTGGTCTCTTGAGGATTGCTCCTATAGGCTGGCCTATTGGGCAATGATGCACCCGGAATGAGGTCAATATGGTGCTCAATTCCCCTCAAAGGTTTAGGCCATGTGGCACTTCCTTAGGGAAGATATCCTCAAATTCCTGCAAAAGATTTTTCACACCACTAGACAAAGAATGATCATTAGAAATGTTAGTATTTAAACAAAATTCCCTACACAAAAGCATGTATAGGGGCTGCCTTGAAACCAAGGCACTTTTCACCTCACTTTTTGTGGCAAGACAACTCTCTTTTCTCTCTTTTTCATCTTGGTTTTTCTCTCTTTTTTTGTCATGATTTTTTTTTTGATTTTTCATCACTTTTTTTCTCTTGTTCACTCTCTTTTTCTTTTCTCTCTTGCTCTCTTTTTTCTCTCAGTTTCTTTTGATCCTCACTAACTTGTTTTGGAGATAAAGGAGAGAGTACAACCTTTCGCTCCTTGTCCATGAAAGTGAACTTGTTTGAAAATCCATCATGAATGGTCTTCTTGTCATATTGCCAAGGCCTTCCCAACAACATATGGCTTGCCTCCATAGGCACTACATCACAAAGAACATTATCCTCATACTTCCCAATGGAGAATGGAACCTCCACTTGTTTGTTCACCACCATCTCCCCAACCTCACTCAACCATTGAAGTCTATATGGTGTTGGATGGGTTTTAGTGCTAAGTTTTAATTTAGACACCAACCTAGAACTTACTACATTTGCACAACTACCTCCATCAATTATTAGAGAACAAACTTTACCTTGAATTAGGCATCTAGAGTGGAAAATGTTCTCCCTTTGGCTAGCTTCATGTTCCTTCACTTGACTTCCCAAAAGCCTCCTCACCATAAGTAAGTCACCATCCGGCATGAACACTTCTTCTTTACTTTCCTCTCCACTTGAAGCTTCGGATTGAGACATCACTTCACCATTCATGGACACCATAGTTCTCTTGGTTGGACATTGAGAGGCTATGTGGCCATGACCAAGACACTTGAAACACTTGACATCTCGGCTCCTTGTGGTTGGCTCCATGGGCTTCTTGCCTTGAGAGGTGCTCACGGCCTCCTTGCTTGGTGCACCCTCCTTCTTTTGCTTGTCCTTCCAATTTGAAGATGGGAATTTGGAAGATGATGAAGAGGAATATTTGGATTTCCTCCTCTTTAATTGTTGCTCCACCTTAATTGATTGTTGCACCAAATCTTCAAGCTCTACATAGTTTTGCAACTCCACCACATCTTGAATTTCTTGGTTCAAGCCATGCAAGAACCTTGCCATAGTTGCTTCACGGTCTTCTTCAAAATTTGACCTTAGTAAGGCCAACTCCATCTCCTTGAAGTACTCATCCACACTTTTAGAACCTTGGGTGAGTCTTTGTAATTTATTGTGAATGTCCCTTTGGTAGTGCTTTGGGACAAATCTCCTCCTCATTACAATTTTCATGTCTTCCCAAGTTTCAATTGGCTCCTCTCCAATTCTCCTCCTCTCCTTTTGGAATTGATCCCACCATACTAGTGCATACTCCTTGAACTCCAAGGCTGCCACCTTCACTTTCTTTCTTTCATTGTAAGTGTTACAATCAAAGACTTGCTCCATTTTAAGCTCCCACTCCAAATAAGCTTCGGGGTCATTCTTTCCAAAAAAGGAAGGAACTTTGATTTTAACCCCTTCAATCCTCTCATCACGCCTTCCTCCCCTATGGCCTCCTCTTCTAGGTCTTCCTCCTCTTGGCCTCCCTCTTTCTTCACTATCATAGCCACTTGAGCCATCCCGTTGAAGGTTGGCTAGTTGTCTATCATAGTTGGCTTGCATTTGCTCCATTTGTCTTTGGAGTGCTTGAACTTGATTGGTCATTCTAGCATGTAGAGTGGCTGTCCTTGGTGACAATGGTGGACTATCACCCATTTGAGTAGTAGAAAATGTAATTTGTCCTCACAACACTCCCTCTCTTTTCTCACAAAAGTGAATTTTTTTGTTTACTCTTTTTGGCTTTTTCCACACAAGATGTAATTTATCTCTCAAGCCTTTTTCCACTCTATGTTCTCCTTGGGTTTCTTAGAGGAATCAAGTCAAAAACCAAAAATTTCCAAAACTCAAGTAACAAAAATCACAAAACTTATCAAACTAAAGGAAACAAAGAAAGAAAGGCTAGAAAGGAAAAGATTTGGAAATGAAAAAAAAAAAGGAAGAAGGGAAAAAAAATTATAAGAACACTAATTGATCAATTGGAAACTTCTTTTCTCTTCTCTTTTCTCAACACTTCAAGAACACCTTTTTTTTTTGTTATATTCGAATTTTTTTTTTGCCCAGTTTTTTTTTTTTTTTTTTTACTTTCAACAAGAGAAGAACACTTGTGTATGATCAAACAATAGCCACAAAAAATTTTCCCTTCCAAAACTGAATCAAAGTAGTAATTTTTTTGTGGTTTTGGTTTTGAAAGAAACGAAGAAAAATGGGGAAGAAGAAGAACAAAGAAGAACACAACACAATTTCAATCAAAGCCTAAGCTTTGATACCACTTGATGACAACCAAGATGGGGTTGCCTTGTTATGATCTATTTGATTGAAATCTTGTTAGGTGTTGTGCAATTTTCAAATTAAAACTCAAAGTGAGATGATCCCAAATTGTAACCAAAACAAGAATTGAAGAATAAAAGAAGAAAATGGAAAGAGTAGAAGATGGGTGAAGGCGGCACAAACAAATAAGGATTTGTTTGATAAGCCAAATGAAATCCGCCACAAGAATGTTGGAATTCTTGATAAGGATAGAAACCTTGGTTCAACCAAGAACGTAGGAGAACAATGCTCACTAACAATGGAAAATTCCAAATCACATCCAAAGTTGCATTTCCAAGGTGTTTCATGCTTTACAAATAGTGTAGGCTGCCCAACCTTTGGCATCCAAGAAAAAAAACGAAAATAGCATTTGATTAGCCTATTCATGACACTAATTACCCACATTTATTGATTAGCCTATTCATGACACTAATTACCCACATTAAGACAACCTTTGGAATGGCCACAAAAGTGTTATGGCAGCCACCAAGACAAAAAAAACATGTGCATAAAAGACTCATAATTGTGGGGGGGGTTACACTTTCTTATCACATTAAAATGTAACTCCCACAATTTACAACTTTATTCAAAATAGAAAAACAATTCCCCTAAATTCGTGTAGAACATGCATGCGGTCCTACTTGCATGATTCTCCACTTATTCAATTGAATTTGAACATAAAATTGGGCCTTGACTCACATATGTGCCCCACTTGTTTCTTCTTCATACACCCCTTTTTCATTTGGGCCTTCCTCTTGGATGATCACATTAATCCATTTGGGCTCTTCATCATTTGACTCGGGCCTTGCTTCCATTAGGAGTCCAATCATTTGACTTAGGGCTTGTTGGGCCCTCTTAGCTCTTGCTCTTGTCATTGGGCCTCCTAGGCCTTGAATGGCCTCTTGGTCCAAATTGGGCTTCATTGGTATTGGGCTCGCATCATCCCCTCCTTCTTCAAGTGAATTCGTCCTCGAATTAGAGTCGTCATCACCTACATCAAAAAGAGACAAATCAGCCACATTAAAAGTTGCACTAATACCCCCATGTTCACTAGGAAGGTCCAACTTGTAAGCATTGTCATTGATCTTGGCTACAACTTGAAATGGCCCATCTCCCCTTGGTTGAAGTTTTGATTTCCTTTGGGAAGGAAACCTTTCTTTCCTCATATGCACCCATACCCAATCTCCGGGTTCAAAACGACTTTCTTCCTGCCCTTGTTGGCTTGTCTTGCATAGCTCTCGGTCCTTTTTTCAATTTGGGCCTTAACTTGCTCATGGAGCTTCTTCACATATACTGCCTTGGACCTACCATCTTTATGCTTCAAAATGGAAGAATTAGGCAGTGGCAATAAATCAAGAGGAGTTAGAGGATTAAAACCATAAACAACCTCAAAAGGAGAAAATTGAGTGGTACTATGAATAGCCCTATTGTATGCAAACTCCACATGAGGCAAACACTCCTCCCAATACTTAATATTCTTTTTAATCACAGCCCTTAAAAGGGAAGAAAGAGTCCTATTCACAACTTCAGTTTGTCCATCCGTTTGAGGATGGCAAGTAGTGGAGAAAAGAAGCTTTGTTCCAAGCTTTCCCCACAAAGTCCTCCAAAAGTGGCTTAGGAACTTGGTGTCCCTATCACTAACAATGCTTCTTGGGAGACCATGAAGTCTCACCACTTCTTTAAAGAACAAATCCGCCACATGACAAGCATCATCAATCTTTTTTCATGGTATAAAATGTGCCATTTTTGAAAATCTATCTACCACAACAAAGATTGAATCTTTTCCACTTTTTGTCCTAGGCAACCCAACAACAAAGTCCATTGATAAATCAATCCAAGGAAAATCAGGAATAGGCAAAGGAGTGTAAAGTCCATGAGGCATAACTTTGGATTTTGACTTTTTGCACACAATGCATTTTTCACAAAATTTTTGCACATCATATTTCATATGAGGCCAATAAAAATGTTCATGCAACATGTCCAAAGTCTTTTGAACCCCAAAATGCCCCATTAGTCCCCCCTTCATGTGCCTCTTTCACAAGTAAGTCCCTAATGGAGCTTTTAGGCACACACAACCTCTTTTCTTTGAATAAAAAACCTTGGTGCCTAAAAAATCCATTTTGGGCTGAATGCACACAATTTGCAAAGATTTGAGAAAAGTCATCATCATGCTCATACAATTCCTTAACACATTCAAGTCCAAACAACTTTGTTTCAAGAGTGGAAAGTAAAGCATGTCTCCTTGAAAGGGCATCCGCCACAACATTGGCCTTACCCTTTTTATGTTTTACAACATAAGGAAATTGTTCAAGAAATTCAACCCATTTAGCATGTCTCTTATTCAATTTTCCTTGACCCTTCAAATATTTCAAAGATTCATGGTCACTATGAATTACAAATTCCTTAGGTAAAAGATAGTGTTGCCAAGTTTGCAAAGCTCTCACTAAGGCATACAACTCCTTATCATAGGTGGGATAATTAAGTGCAGCTCCACTTAACTTCTCACTAAAATAAGCAATTGGATGCCCCTCTTGCATCAAAACAGCCCCAACACCAACATTAGAAGCATCACATTCAATTTCAAAAGATTTTGAAAAATTAGGCAAAGCAAGAATTGGTGCATTTGTTAAACCAAATGGCATTACCAACCATTCATACAAACCAAATTTGGTTTTGAAAGCGGTTTTCCATTCATCCCCTTCCCTTATCCTAATTTGATGGTACCCACTTTTCAAATCAATTTTAGAAAAAATGCAAGCACCAAACAATTCATCAAGTAAATCATCAAGTCTAGGGATAGGATGTCTATACTTAATGGTGATGTTGTTCACGGCCCTACAATCCGTGCACATCCTCCAAGTACCATCCTTTTTGGGCACCAAAATGACGGGTACCGCACATGGACTTAAGCTTTCTTGCACCCATCCTCTTTGCAACAAGTCCTCCACTTGTTTTTGGATTTCTTTGGTCTCTTGAGGATTGCTCCTATAGGCTGGCCTATTGGGCAATGATGCACCCGGAATGAGGTCAATATGGTGCTCAATTCCCCTCAAAGGTTTAGGCCATGTGGCACTTCCTTAGGGAAGATATCCTCAAATTCCTGCAAAAGATTTTTCACACCACTAGACAAAGAATGATCATTAGAAATGTTAGTATTTAAACAAAATTCCCTACACAAAAGCATGTATAGGGGCTGCCTTGAAACCAAGGCACTTTTCACCTCACTTTTTGTGGCAAGACAACTCTCTTTTCTCTCTTTTTCATCTTGGTTTTTCTCTCTTTTTTTGTCATGATTTTTTTTTGATTTTTCATCACTTTTTTTCTCTTGTTCACTCTCTTTTTCTTTTCTCTCTTGCTCTCTTTTTTCTCTCATTTTCTTTTGATCCTCACTAACTTGTTTTGGAGATAAAGGAGAGAGTACAACCTTTCGCTCCTTGTCCATGAAAGTGAACTTGTTTGAAAATCCATCATGAATGGTCTTCTTGTCATATTGCCAAGGCCTTCCCAACAACATATGGCTTGCCTCCATAGGCACTACATCACAAAGAACATTATCCTCATACTTCCCAATGGAGAATGGAACCTCCACTTGTTTGTTCACCACCATCTCCCCAACCTCACTCAACCATTGAAGTCTATATGGTGTTGGATGGGTTTTAGTGCTAAGGTTTAATTTAGACACCAACCTAGAACTTACTACATTTGCACAACTACCTCCATCAATTATTAGAGAACAAACTTTACCTTGAATTAGGCATCTAGAGTGGAAAATGTTCTCCCTTTGGCTAGCTTCATGTTCCTTCACTTGACTTCCCAAAAGCCTCCTCACCATAAGTAAGTCACCATCCGGCATGAACACTTCTTCTTTACTTTCCTCTCCACTTGAAGCTTCGGATTGAGACATCACTTCACCATTCATGGACACCATAGTTCTCTTGGTTGGACATTGAGAGGCTATGTGGCCATGACCAAGACACTTGAAACACTTGACATCTCGGCTCCTTGTGGTTGGCTCCATGGGCTTCTTGCCTTGAGAGGTGCTCACGGCCTCCTTGCTTGGTGCACCCTCCTTCTTTTGCTTGTCCTTCCAATTTGAAGATGGGAATTTGGAAGATGATGAAGAGGAATATTTGGATTTCCTCCTCTTTAATTGTTGCTCCACCTTAATTGATTGTTGCACCAAATCTTCAAGCTCTACATAGTTTTGCAACTCCACCACATCTTGAATTTCTTGGTTCAAGCCATGCAAGAACCTTGCCATAGTTGCTTCACGGTCTTCTTCAAAATTTGACCTTAGTAAGGCCAACTCCATCTCCTTGAAGTACTCATCCACACTTTTAGAACCTTGGGTGAGTCTTTGTAATTTATTGTGAATGTCCCTTTGGTAGTGCTTTGGGACAAATCTCCTCCTCATTACAATTTTCATGTCTTCCCAAGTTTCAATTGGCTCCTCTCCAATTCTCCTCCTCTCCTTTTGGAATTGATCCCACCATACTAGTGCATACTCCTTGAACTCCAAGGCTGCCACCTTCACTTTCTTTCTTTCATTGTAAGTGTTACAATCAAAGACTTGCTCCATTTTAAGCTCCCACTCCAAATAAGCTTCGGGGTCATTCTTTCCAAAAAAGGAAGGAACTTTGATTTTAACCCCTTCAATCCTCTCATCACGCCTTCCTCCCCTATGGCCTCCTCTTCTAGGTCTTCCTCCTCTTGGCCTCCCTCTTTCTTCACTCTCATAGCCACTTGAGCCATCCCGTTGAAGGTTGGCTAGTTGTCTATCATAGTTGGCTTGCATTTGCTCCATTTGTCTTTGGAGTGC
Organism: Sophora flavescens; assembly: GCA_030762895.1. NCBI lineage: Eukaryota > Viridiplantae > Streptophyta > Magnoliopsida > Fabales > Fabaceae > Sophora > Sophora flavescens. The sequence goes on from JAUPTC010000288.1 coordinate 14,978, forward strand.
TTGAACTTGATTGGTCATTCTAGCATGTAGAGTGGCTGTCCTTGGTGACAATGGTGGACTATCACCCATTTGAGTAGTAGAAAATGTAATTTGTGATGAAATACAAAATTATAGAATATTACAAGAGGAGCCCAAATTTTTGCCTTGTTATGATCTATTTGATTGAAATCTTGTTAGGTGTTGTGCAATTTTCAAATTAAAACTCAAAGTGAGATGATTCCAAATTGTAACCAAAACAAGAATTGAAGAATAAAAGAAGAAAATGGAAAGAGTAGAAGATGGGGGAAGGCGCCACAAACAAATAAGGATTTGTTTGATAAGCCAAATGAAATCCGCCACAAGAATGTTGGAATTCTTGATAAGGATAGAAACCTTGGTTCAACCAAGAACTTAGGAGAACAATGCTCACTAACAATGGAAAATTCCAAATCACATCCAAAGTTAGTGGATTATCTAATAACATCTTTCTTTTGTTCTTTCCACCTTTTGCTTGAAAATTGGCTCTTCCATTTCTTTTTCTCTCAAAGCTCTCATTTTTCATGAGATATCCCTCATTGCTTTCTTTTCCTTCAACTTCTATACCATGGTTTTCTTTTTTCTCTATTTTTCTTTCGCCACTCTCCCTTCCCTCTTCCTTTCTCTCAAGAGTTTCCTTTTCCTTTACTTCTTCTTTTTCCTCATCCACCGAACCCTCTTCTTTTATTTTTCTTCTCACTCATTCTTCTTCTCTCACTCTCTCCTTTCAAGTACATTTGATCTTCATACACTTGTTTTGGTGACAATGGTCCAAGAGTAATTTTGCGATTATTAAATACAAATGAGTACTTGTTGTTGTCGGCATCATATCTCGCTTGACGTTCAATCCTCCATGGACGCCCAAGTAACAAGTGCTTCGTTTCCATGGGCACCACATCACATAAAACGTCATCTTCATATCTCCCAATCCGGAATGGCACTCGTACTTGTTTGTTCACCATCACGTCACCAAAATCACCAAACTCCGGGATGCTCCAAATGACATATGGTTGTGGATGCTCTAGAAGAGGAAGTCCCAACTTTTTCACCATGGTGGTACTAGCTAGGTTGATGTAACCCTTTCTATCAATGACCAAGCTACATATCTTGTCCTTCACATAGCATCTAGAATAGAAAAGATCCTCCATTTTCTTGGCATCATTTTTCTTCATTAGTGACTCCATGAAGGACCCACTAAGAAAAATTCAAACTTTCGAAAAAAATTGAAAAAACCAAATCATAAGTCACTCTAAGAAGGATGGCTTTGATACCACTTGTTTCTTCTTCATACACCCCTTTTTCATTTGGGCCTTCCTCTTGGATGATCACATTAATCCATTTGGGCTCTTCATCATTTGACTCGGGCCTTGCTTCCATTAGGAGTCCAATCATTTGACTTAGGGCTTGTTGGGCCCTCTTAGCTCTTGCTCTTGTCATTGATCTTGGCTACAACTTGAAATGGCCCATCTCCCCTTGGTTGAAGTTTTGATTTCCTTTGGGAAGGAAACCTTTCTTTCCTCATATGCACCCATACCCAATCTCCGAGTTTAAAAACGACTTTCTTCCTTCCCTTGTTGGCTTGTCTTGCATAGCTCTCGGTCTTTTTTTCAATTTGGGCCTTAACTTGCTCATGGAGCTTCTTCACATATTCTGCCTTGGACCTACCATCTTTATGCTTCAAAATGGAAGAATTAGGCAGTGGCAATAAATCAAGAGGAGTTAGAGGATTAAAACCATAAACAACCTCAAAAGGAGAAAATTGAGTGGTGCTATGAATAGCCCTATTGTATGCAAACTCCACATGAGGCAAACACTCCTCCCAATACTTAATATTCTTTTTAATCACAGCCCTTAAAAGGGAAGAAAGAGTCCTATTCACAACTTCAGTTTGTCCATCCGTTTGAGGATGGCAAGTAGTGGAGAAAAGAAGCTTTGTTCCAAGTTTCCCCACAAAGTCCTCCAAAAGTGGCTTAGGAACTTGGTGTCCCTATCACTAACAATGCTTCTTGGGAGACCATGAAGTCTCACCACTTCTTTAAAGAACAAATCCGCCACATGACAAGCATCATCAATCTTTTTGCATGGTATAAAATGTGCCATTTTTGAAAATCTATCTACCACAACAAAGATTGAATCTTTTCCACTTTTTGTCCTAGGCAACCCAACAACAAAGTCCATTGATAAATCAATCCAAGGAAAATCAGGAATAGGCAAAGGAGTGTAAAGTCCATGAGGCATAACTTTGGATTTTGACTTTTTGCACACAATGCATTTTTCACAAAATTTTTGCACATCATATTTCATATGAGGCCAATAAAAATGTTCATGCAACATGTCCAAAGTCTTTTGAACCCCAAAATGCCCCATTAGTCCCCCTTCATGTGCCTCTTTCACAAGTAAGTCCCTAATGGAGCTTTTAGGCACACACAACCTCTTTTCTTTGAATAAAAAACCTTGGTGCCTAAAAAATCCATTTTGGGCTGAATGCACACAATTTGCAAAGATTTGAGAAAAGTCATCATCATGCTCATACAATTCCTTAACACATTCAAGTCCAAACAACTTTGTTTCAAGAGTGGAAAGTAAAGCTTGTCTCCTTGAAAGTGCATCCGCCACAACATTGGCCTTACCCTTTTTATGTTTTACAACATAAGGAAATTGTTCAAGAAATTCAACCCATTTAGCATGTCTCTTATTCAATTTTCCTTGACCCTTCAAATATTTCAAAGATTCATGGTCACTATGAATTACAAATTCCTTAGGCAAAAGATAGTGTTGCCAAGTTTGCAAAGCTCTCACTAAGGCATACAACTCCTTATCATAGGTGGGATAATTAAGTGCAGCTCCACTTAACTTCTCACTAAAATAAGCAATTGGATGTCCCTCTTGCATCAAAACAGCCCCAACACCAACATTAGAGGCATCACATTCAATTTCAAAAGATTTTGCAAAATTAGGCAAAGCAAGAATTGGTGCATGGGTGAGCTTTTTCTTAAGTTCCTTAAAAGCTTGTTCTTGTTTTCCCCCATTTAAACCCAACATTCTTTTTGACAATTTCATTAAGAGGTGCAGCCAATGTGCTAAAATCTTTAACAAACCTCCTATAGAAACTAGCCAAACCATGAAAGCTCCTCACATCACTCACATTTTTGGGGGTTGGCCAATCTTGAATGGCCTTAATCTTTTCTTGATCCACATGGACCCCTTTAGCATTAATCACAAAACCAAGGAAAATCACATGATCCACACAAAAGTACATTTTTCCAAGTTTGCATACAACCTTTCTTTTCTTAATACAAGCAAAACAGCCCTTAAATGTTCATGGTGCTCATCTAAGTTTTTGCTATATATTAAGATATCATCAAAATATACCACCACAAATTTTCCCAAAAATTCTCTTAAGACATGGTTCATAAGCCTCATAAAAGTGCTTGGTGCATTTGTTAAACCAAAAGGCATTACCAACCATTCATACAAACCAAATTTGGTTTTGAAAGCGGTTTTCCATTCATCCCCTTACCTTATCCTAATTTGATGGTACCCACTTTTCAAATCAATTTTAGAAAAAATGCAAGCACCAAACAATTCATCAAGTAAATCATCAAGTCTAGGGATAGGATGTCTATACTTAATGGTGATGTTGTTCACGGCCCTACAATCCGTGCACATCCTCCAAGTGCCATCCTTTTTGGGCACCAAAATGACGGGTACCGCACATGGACTTAAGCTTTCTTGCACCCATCCTCTTTGCAACAAGTCCTCCACTTGTTTTTGGATTTCTTTGGTCTCTTGAGGATTGCTCCTATGGAGGCAAGCCATATGTTGTTGGGAAGGCCTTGGCAATATGACAAGAAGACCATTCATGATGGATTTTCAAACAAGTTCACTTTCATGGACAAGGAGCGAAAGGTTGTACTCTCTCCTTTATCTCCAAAACAAGTTAGTGAGGATCAAAAGAAAATGAGAGAAAAAAGAGAGCAAGAGAGAAAAGAAAAAGAGAGTGAACAAGAGAAAAAAAGTGATGAAAAATAAAAAAAAATCATGACAAAAAAAGAGAGAAAAACCAAGATGAAAAAGAGAGAAAAGAGAGTTGTCTTGCCACAAAAAGTGAGGTGAAAAGTGCATTGGTTTCAAGGCAGCCCCTATACATGCTTTTGTGTAGGGAATTTTGTTTAAATACTAACATTTCTAATGATCATTCTTTGTCTAGTGGTGTGAAAAATATTTTGCAGGAATTTGAGGATATCTTCCCTAAGGAAGTGCCACATGGCCTTCCACCTTTGAGGGGAATTGAGCACCATATTGACCTTATTCCGGGTGCATCATTACCCAATAGGCCAGCCTATAGGAGCAATCCTCAAGAGACCAAAGAAATCCAAAAACAAGTGGAGGACTTGTTGCAAAGAGGATGGGTGCAAGAAAGCTTAAGTCCATGTACGGTACCCGTCATTTTGGTGCCCAAAAAGGATGGCACTTGGAGGATGTGCACGGATTGTAGGGCCGTGAACAACATCACCATTAAGTATAGACATCCTATCCCTAGACTTGATGATTTACTTGATGAATTGTTTGGTGCTTGCATTTTTTCTAAAATTGATTTGAAAAGTGGGTACCATCAAATTAGGATAAGGGAAGGGGATGAATGGAAAACCGCTTTCAAAACCAAATTTGGTTTGTATGAATGGTTGGTAATGCCTTTTGGTTTAACAAATGCACCAAGCACTTTTATGAGGCTTATGAACCATGTCTTAAGAGAATTTTTGGGAAAATTTGTGGTGGTATATTTTGATGATATCTTAATATATAGCAAAAACTTAGATGAGCACCATGAACATTTAAGGGCTGTTTTGCTTGTATTAAGAAAAGAAAGGTTGTATGCAAACTTGGAAAAATGTACTTTTTTGTGTGGATCATGTGATTTTCCTTGGTTTTGTGATTAATGCTAAAGGGGTCCATGTGGATCAAGAAAAGATTAAGGCCATTCAAGATTGGCCAACCCCAAAAATGTGAGTGATGTGAGGAGCTTTCATGGTTTGGCTAGTTTCTATAGGAGGTTTGTTAAAGATTTTAGCACATTGACTGCACCTCTTAATGAAATTGTCAAAAAGAATGTTGGGTTTAAATGGGGGGAAAAACAAGAACAAGCTTTTAAGGAACTTAAGAAAAAGCTCACCCATGCACCAATTCTTGCTTTGCCTAATTTTTCAAAATCTTTTGAAATTGAATGTGATGCTTCTAATGTTGGTGTTGGGGCTGTTTTCATGCAAGAGGGGCATCCAATTGCTTATTTTAGTGAGAAGTTAAGTGGAGCTGCACTTAATTATCCCACCTATGATAAGGAGTTGTATGCCTTAGTGAGAGCTTTGGAAACTTGGCAACACTATCTTTTGCCTAAGGAATTTGTAATTCATAGTGACCATGAATCTTTGAAATATTTGAAGGGTCAAGGAAAATTGAATAAGAGACATGCTAAATGGGTTGAATTTCTTGAACAATTTCCTTATGTTGTAAAACATAAAAAGGGTAAGGCCAATGTTGTGGCGGATGCCCTTTCAAGGAGACATGCTTTACTTTCCACTCTTGAAACAAAGTTGTTTGGACTTGAATGTGTTAAGGAATTGTATGAGCATGATGATGACTTTTCTCAAATCTTTGCAAATTGTGTGCATTCAGCCCAAAATGGATTTTTTAGGCACCAAGGTTTTTATTCAAAGAAAAGAGGTTGTGTGTGCCTAAAAGCTCCATTAGGGACTTACTTGTGAAAGAGGCACATGAAGGGGGACTAATGGGGCATTTTGGGGTTCAAAAGACTTTGGACATGTTGCATGAACATTTTTATTGGCCTCATATGAAATATGATGTGCAAAAATTTTGTGAAAAATGCATTGTGTGCAAAAAGTCAAAATCCAAAGTTATGCCTCATGGACTTTACACTCCTTTGCCTATTCCTGATTTTCCTTGGATTGATTTATCAATGGACTTTGTTGTTGGGTTGCCTAGGACAAAAAGTGGAAAAGATTCAATCTTTGTTGTGGTAGATAGATTTTCAAAAATGGCACATTTTATACCATGCAAAAAGATTGATGATGCTTGTCATGTGGCGGATTTGTTCTTTAAAGAAGTGGTGAGACTTCATGGTCTCCCAAGAAGCATTGTTAGTGATAGGGACACCAAGTTCCTAAGCCACTTTTGGAGGACTTTGTGGGGAAAGCTTGGAACAAAGCTTCTTTTCTCCACTACTTGCCATCCTCAAACGGATGGACAAACTGAAGTTGTGAATAGGACTCTTTCTTCCCTTTTAAGGGCTGTGATTAAAAAGAATATTAAGTATTGGGAGGAGTGTTTGCCTCATGTGGAGTTTGCATACAATAGGGCTATTCATAGCACCACTCAATTTTCTCCTTTTGAGGTTGTTTATGGTTTTAATCCTCTAACTCCTCTTGATTTATTGCCACTGCCTAATTCTTCCATTTTGAAGCATAAAGATGGTAGGTCCAAGGCAGAATATGTGAAGAAGCTCCATGAGCAAGTTAAGGCCCAAATTGAAAAAAGACCGAGAGCTATGCAAGACAAGCCAACAAGGGAAGGAAGAAAGTCGTTTTTGAACCTGGAGATTGGGTATGGGTGCATATGAGGAAAGAAAGGTTTCCTTCCCAAAGGAAATCAAAACTTCAACCAAGGGGAGATGGGCCATTTCAAGTTGTAGCCAAGATCAATGACAATGCTTACAAGTTGGACCTTCCTAGTGAACATGGGGGTATTAGTGCAACTTTTAATGTGGCTGATTTGTCTCTTTTTGATGTAGGTGATGACGACTCTAATTCGAGGACGAATTCACTTGAAGAAGGAGGGGATGATGCGAGCCCAATACCAATGAAGCCCAATTTGGACCAAGAGGCCATTCAAGGCCTAGGAGGCCCAATGACAAGAGCAAGAGCTAAGAGGGCCCAACAAGCCCTAAGTCAAATGATTGGACTCCTAATGGAAGCAAGGCCCGAGTCAAATGATGAAGAGCCCAAATGGATTAATGTGATCATCCAAGAGGAAGGCCCAAATGAAAAAGGGGTGTATGAAGAAGAAACAAGTGGGGCACATATGTGAGTCAAGGCCCAATTTTATGTTCAAATTCAATTGAATAAGTGGAGAATCATGCAAGTAGGACCGCATGCATGTTCTACACGAATTTAGGGGAATTGTTTTTCTATTTTGAATAAAGTTGTAAATTGTGGGAGTTACATTTTAATGTGATAAGAAAGTGTAACCCCCCCCCACAATTATGAGTCTTTTATGCACATGTTTTTTTGTCTTGGTGGCTGCCATAACACTTTTGTGGCCATTCCAAAGGTTGTCTTAATGTGGGTAATTAGTGTCATGAATAGGCTAATCAATAAATGTGGGTAATTAGTGTCATGAATAGGCTAATCAAATGCTATTTTCGTTTTTTTTCTTGGATGCCAAAGGTTGGGCAGCCTACACTATTTGTAAAGCATGAAACACCTTGGAAATGCAACTTTTGATGTGATTTGGAATTTTCCATTGTTAGTGAGCATTGTTCTCCTAAGTTCTTGGTTGAACCAAGGTTTCTATCCTTATCAAGAATTCCAACATTCTTGTGGCGGATTTCATTTGGCTTATCAAACAAATCCTTATTTGTTTGTGGCGCCTTCACCCATCTTCTACTCTTTCCATTTTCTTCTTTTATTCTTCAATTCTTGTTTTGGTTACAATTTGGAATCATCTCACTTTGAGTTTTAATTTGAAAATTGCACAACACCTAACAAGATTTCAATCAAATAGATCATAACAAGGCAACCCCATCTTGAGTGACCAAGCAAAATTGTAGAAGAAGGTGAAATACAAAATTGGATAAGATGAGAAATGGGAGGTAGGCGCCACAAATCCAAGGGGATTTGATAAGCCAATGTGAGGTTCGCCACAAGAATCTTGGATTCTTGATAAGAACAAGGGTTGGCTCAATGAAGAACCCAAGAGAGAAAACACTCTCACAATTGGAATCAATCCAAAATGAACTCAAAGTTGTCATTCATCATGTAATAGGTGTGTACATATAGCATAGGGAAATAAAAACCAAAGGTCATCATAAGATGACATAAACTCCTAATAACTAGACATAACTCTCCACTAAGTGGTTATTAAAAGAACATAACTATCCTACTTAAGAAAATAATAAAAGTGGTTCCATAACTTCTAAATGAGTTACCTAGGCATGCAAGCCAAAGGTTGCTCTCCTTTGTAAGTTCCAAAAACGTGCCAGCCACCATTCATAGTGGACCTTGCTCATTCATCAAGCTTAGTGTAGCCCAATTAAACATATAACTCATTTAAGGTCCAAGAATTCGTATTAAACTTGCAGCCCTTTCTCACCATGATAGAAGCCGAATTTGGTCAAGAGCCCTGAGATATGATTTGTAGATAATCCCCTAAGCTTTCCAACGCACCCAATAATGCACCAATCGGAGATTCGTAGCCCAAGATCTGACCAAATCAAGCATACGGGTTCACCACAATGAAAATAAAATTTTCATCAAAAATATTAATTTGGCCTCAAATTGGACATCATCCTTGGTTTGCATCAGAGTTCTTTGGCAACAAAAAGTGAGGAGAAGAGGGCTTTGATTTCAAGACAGCCCCAATGCATAATTTATTGCAAGGACTTTTGTTTAATTTCCAATGCTTCTAATGATCTCTCTTTGCCTAGTGGTGTTGTAACTCTTTTGCAGAAATTTGGAGATTTCATCCCAAAGGAAGTACCCCATGGTTGGGAAACTTTCAAGGATTCCAAAAGTCTCAATAAAGCACCTACTCATGCTTTACCTCCTATTGAAATATATTATGAACTTAAGTTTGATACAACCGATGTAACGGAAGAGTTCATCCCAAGGGAGTTACTCCATGTCTTGGGAACTTGCATGGTTACCCAAAAGTATGGATATCTTAACACAAGATTCGATAACATGCTTGGGATTGAAGTCATAAATTCGAGGACGAATTTTCTTAAAGAAGGAGGGTATGATATGAGCCATGGGGGGGGGGCAAGTCCAATTTCCAACAAGAATTATTTGAGCCCAATGAAGACCATGGATCAATAATCAAATCAAGGACTTGGTGGGCCCATGACAAAAGGTAGACACAAGAAATCCCAACAAGCTCTTAATTACATGGGGGCTATTTTGATAGAAGCAAGCCCAAGAATGAGACCAAATGGAATGGAGCCCCAATTGATGACCTATCTCATTCAACTAGAAGACCCATGATCATTTTCAAATGGGGCGTGCTCTAGTTATGAGTCCACTTAGTTGTTTTATTTTAATTCAATAAGTGTAATGGGTTATGTGTGTGTGTCCAAATTGGCTAAGTGTTGCAAATGGGTCAAGCCCACTTAAGTCCATGTTGTACACGAATTTGGGAGCTTAGTAGGAGGAATCTTTGGTTTGCATGCCAATAGTAACTCCTATAAGTTATTAGTTTGTTTATTGTTTTGTTAATTATGTGGGAGTTACACTTTTAATATGAGAAGTAAAGTGTGGCAGCCACATAATGATGGTTATGAGAGAATAATAAACTCACCATTAGAGGCTGAGTTAAGGAGGGAATTAGTGAGTCATTTAGTGACATGATTAGGCTAATTATTGTGGGGGTTATGATCTCTTTTGGAAGCCAAAAAGTTGGCATCCTAATACTCTATTTGTACACTCCATTTTCATGTTGAATAGTAACTTGGATGTTGAATTTGGATTAAATCCATTTGTGAGGGAATTGTCTCTCTTTGGTTCTTGGTTGAGCCATCTTGTTCTTATCAAGAATCCAGGATTCTTGTGGCGAACCTCACTTGGCTTATCAAACTCTCTAGTTTGTGGCGCCATCATCATCTCTAATCTTCACCATTTTCATATTTTCTTCCTTTTATGATACAACTCAATTCTGACTTGGATTGGTAAAATTCAACCAAAAAGATCATCAACAAGGCAACCTCACCATTTGGTTGTCATCAAGTGGTATCATAGCTTAGGCTTTGGTTGAATTTTGAGTTTTGTTCTTCTTCTACCTTTCTCCTTTTCTTCTTTTTGCTATGCTGCGATTTGAAAATTTCGACTATGTGCAAGAACATAGGAAAGAGGTTGAAGAGTGGATCCGGCAAATGCATGAGAGGCGTGACAAGAGGATGAGAGAGAACGAACAAAAGAGGTTGAGAAAAGAGGAAAGAATGAAAAGACAAATGGAAAGTTTTGAAGACCATGTGAAGAAGTTGGTGGAAGACTCCAACAAGAAAGAGAATGAGAAGAAAGAGAGAGAGAAAGCAAAACAAGAGAATGAGGCAAAAGCAAAAGAGAGTGAAAAGAAAAGTGATGGTCAAAAGGAAAAAGAGAGTGATACTCAAGAGGGAAAAGAAAAAGAGAGTGAAAAGAAGAATGATGAGCAAGAGAAAAATAGTGAGCAAAAAGAGAGTTCTTTGGCAACAAAAAGTGAGGAGAAGAGGGCTTTGATTTCAAGACAGCCCCAATGCATAATTTATTGCAAGGACTTTTGTTTAATTTCCAATGCTTCTAATGATCTCTCTTTGCCTAGTGGTGTTGTAACTCTTTTGCAGAAATTTGGAGATTTCATCCCAAAGGAAGTACCCCATGGTTGGGAAACTTTCAAGGATTCCAAAAGTCTCAATAAAGCACCTACTCATGCTTTACCTCCTATTGAAATAGATTATGAACTTAAGTTTGATACAACCGATGTAACGGAAGAGTTCATCCCAAGGGAGTTACTCCATGTCTTGGGAACTTGCATGGTTACCCAAAAGTATGGATATCTTAACACAAGATTCGATAACATGCTTGGGATTGAAGTCAAAAATTCGAGGACGAATTTTCTTAAAGAAGGAGGGTATGATATGAGCCGTGGGGGGGGGGGGGGCAAGTCCAATTTCAAACAAGAATTATTTGAGCCCAATGAAGACCATGGATCAAGAATCAAATCAAGGACTTGGTGGGCCCATGACAAAAGTTAGACACAAGAAATCCCAACAAGCTCTTAATTACATGGGGGCTATTTTGAAAGAAGCAAGCCCAAGAATGAGACCAAATGGAATGGAGCCCCAATTGATGACCTATCTCATTCAACTAGAAGACCCATGATCATTTTCAAATGGGGCGTGCTCTAGTTATGAGTCCACTTAGTTGTTTTATTTTAATTCAATAAGTGTAATGGGTTATGTGTGTGTGTCCAAATTGGCTAAGTGTTGCAAATGGGTCAAGCCCACTTAAGTCCATGTTGTACACGAATTTGGGAGCTTAGTAGGAGGAATCTTTGGTTTGCATGCCAATAGTAACTCCTATAAGTTATTAGTTTGTTTATTGTTTTGTTAATTATGTGGGAGTTACACTTTTTAATATGAGAAGTAAAGTGTGGCAGCCACATAATGATGGTTATGAGAGAATAATAAACTCACCATTAGAGGCTGAGTTAAGGAGGGAATTAGTGAGTCATTTAGTGACATGATTAGGCTAATTATTGTGGGGGTTATGATCTCTTTTGGAAGCCAAAAAGTTGGCATCCTAATACTCTATTTGTACACTCCATTTTCATGTTGAATAGTAACTTGGATGTTGAATTTGGATTAAATCCATTTGTGAGGGAATTGTCTCTCTTTGGTTCTTGGTTGAGCCATCTTGTTCTTATCAAGAATCCAGGATTCTTGTGGCGAACCTCACTTGGCTTATCAAACTCTCTAGTTTGTGGCGCCATCATCATCTCTAATCTTCACCATTTTCATATTTTCTTCCTTTTATGATATAACTCAATTCTGACTTGGATTTGTAATTGGTAAAATTCAACCAAAAAGATCATCAACAAGGCAACCTCACCATTTGGTTGTCATCAAGTGGTATCAAAGCTTAGGCTTTGGTTGAATTTTGAGTTTTGTTCTTCTTCTACCTTTCTCCTTTTCTTCTTTATGCTATGTTGCGATTTGAAAATTTCGACTATGTGCAAGAACATAGGAAAGAGGTTGAAGAGTGGATCCGGCAAATGCATGAGAGGCATGACAAGAGGATGAGAGAGAACGAACAAAAGAGGTTGAGAAAAGAGGAAAGAATGAAAAGACAAATGGAAAGTTTTGAAGACCATGTGATTGGTGGAAGACTCCAACAAGAAAGAGAATGAGAAGAAAGAGAGAGAGAAAGCAAAACAAGAGAATGAGGCAAAAGCAAAAGAGAGTGAAAAGAAAAGTGATGGTCAAAAGGAAAAAGAAAAAGAGAGTGAAAAGAAGAGTGATAATCAAGAGGGAAAAGAAAAAGAGAGTGAAAAGAAGAATGATGAGCAAGAGAAAAATAGTGAGCAAAAAGAGAGTTCTTTGGCAACAAAAATTGAGGAGAAGAGGGCTTTGATTTCAAGACAGCCCCAATGCATAATTTATTGCAAGGACTTTTGTTAATTTCCAATGCTTCTAATGATCTCTCTTTGCCTAGTGGTGTTGTAACTCTTTTGCAGAAATTTGGAGATTTCATCCCAAAGGAAGTACCCCACCCATGGTTGGGAAACTTTCAAGGATTCCAAAAGTCTCAATAAAGCACCTACTCATGCTTTACCTCCTATTGAAATATATTATGAACTTAAGTTTGATACAACCGATGTAACGGAAGAGTTCATCCCAAGGGAGGTACTCCATGGCTTGGGAACTTGCATGGTTACCCAAAAGTATGGATATCTTAACACAAGATTCGATAACATGCTTGGGATTGAAGTCATAAATTCGAGGACGAATTTTCTTAAAGAAGGAGGGTATGATATGAGCCATGAGGGGGCAAGTCCAATTTCCAACAAGAATTATTTGAGCCCAATGAAGACCATGGATCAAGAATCAAATCAAGGACTTGGTGGGCCCATGACAAGAGTTAGACACAAGAAATCCCAACAAGCTCTTAATTACATGGGGGCTATTTTGATAGAAGCAAGCCCAAGAATGAGACCAAATCGAATGGAGCCCCAATTGATGACCTATCTCATTCAACTAGAAGACCCATGATCATTTTCAAATGGGGCGTGCTCTAGTTATGAGTCCACTTAGTTGTTTTATTTTAATTCAATAAGTGTAATGGGTTATGTGTGTGTGTCCAAATTGGCTAAGTGTTGCAAATGGGTCAAGCCCACTTAAGTCCATGTTGTACACGAATTTGGGAGCTTAGTAGGAGGAATCTTTGGTTTGCATGCCAATAGTAACTCCTATAAGTTATTAGTTTGTTTATTGTTTTGTTAATTATGTGGGAGTTACACTTTTTAATATGAGAAGTAAAGTGTGGCAGCCACATAATGATGGTTATGAGAGAATAATAAACTCACCATTAGAGGCTGAGTTAAGGAGGGAATTAGTGAGTCATTTAGTGACATGATTAGGCTAATTATTGTGGGGGTTATGATCTCTTTTGGAAGCCAAAAAGTTGGCAGCCTAATACTCTATTTGTACACTCCATTTTCATGTTGAATAGTAACTTGGATGTTGAATTTGGATTAAATCCATTTGTGAGGGAATTGTCTCTCTTTGGTTCTTGGTTGAGCCATCTTGTTCTTATCAAGAATCCAGGATTCTTGTGGCGAACCTCACTTGGCTTATCAAACTCTCTAGTTTGTGGCGCCATCATCATCTCTAATCTTCACCATTTTCATATTTTCTTCCTTTTATGATACAACTCAATTCTGACTTGGATTTGTAATTGGTAAAATTCAACCAAAAAGATCATCAACAAGGCAACCTCGCCATTTGGTTGTCATAAAGTGGTATCAAAGCTTAGGCTTTGGTTGAATTTTTGAGTTTTGTTCTTCTTCTACCTTTCTCCTTTTCTTCTTTATGCTATGTTGCGATTTGAAATTTTCGACTATGTGCAAGAACATAGGAAAGAGGTTGAAGAGTGGATCCGGCAAATGCATGAGAGGCGTGACAAGAGGATGAGAGAGAACGAACAAAAGAGGTTGAGAAAAGAGGAAAGAATGAAAAGACAAATGGAAAGTTTTGAAGACCATGTGAAGAAGTTGGTGGAAGACTCCAAAAAGAAAGAGAATGAGAAGAAAGAGAGAGAGAAAGCAAAACAAGAGAATGAGGCAAAAGCAAAAGAGAGTGAAAAGAAAAGTGATGGTCAAAAGGAAAAAGAAAAGGAGAGTGAAAAGAAGAGTGATAATCAAGAGGGAAAAGAAAAAGAGAGTGAAAAGAAGAATGATGAGCAAGAGAAAAATAGTGAGCAAAAAGAGAGTTCTTTGGCAACAAAAAGTGAGGAGAAGAGGGCTTTGATTTCAAGACAGCCCCAATGCATAATTTATTGCAAGGACTTTTGTTTAATTTCCAATGCTTCTAATGATCTCTCTTTGCCTAGTGGTGTTGTAACTCTTTTGCAGAAATTTGGAGATTTCATCCCAAAGGAAGTACCCCACCCATGGTTGGGAAACTTTCAAGGATTCCAAAAGTCTCAATAAAGCACCTACTCATGCTTTACCTCCTATTGAAATATATGATGAACTTAAGTTTGATACAACCGATGTAACGGAAGAGTTCATCCCAAGGGAGGTACTCCATGGCTTGGGAACTTGCGTGGTTACCCAAAAGTATGGATATCTTAACACAAGATTCGATAACATGCTTGGGATTGAAGTCATAAATTCGAGGACGAATTTTCTTAAAGAAGGAGGGTATGATATGAGCCGTGGGGGGGGCAAGTCCAATTTCAAACAAGAATTATTTGAGCCCAATGAAGACCATGGATCAAGAATCAAATCAAGGACTTGGTGGGCCCATGACAAAAGTTAGACACAAGAAATCCCAACAAGCTCTTAATTACATGGGGGCTATTTTGATAGAAGCAAGCCCAAGAATGAGACCAAATGGAATGGAGCCCCAATTGATGACCTATCTCATTCAACTAGAAGACCCATGATCATTTTCAAATGGGGCGTGCTCTAGTTATGAGTCCACTTAGTTGTTTTATTTTAATTCAATAAGTGTAATGGGTTATGTGTGTGTGTCCAAATTGGCTAAGTGTTGCAAATGGGTCAAGCCCACTTAAGTCCATGTTGTACACGAATTTGGGAGCTTAGTAGGAGGAATCTTTGGTTTGCATGCCAATAGTAACTCCTATAAGTTATTAGTTTGTTTATTGTTTTGTTAATTATGTGGGAGTTACACTTTTTAATATGAGAAGTAAAGTGTGGCAGCCACATAATGATGGTTATGAGAGAATAATAAACTCACCATTAGAGGCTGAGTTAAGGAGGGAATTAGTGAGTCATTTAGTGACATGATTAGGCTAATTATTGTGGGGGTTGTGATCTCTTTTGGAAGCCAAAAAGTTGGCAGCCTAATACTCTATTTGTACACTCCATTTTCATGTTGAATAGTAACTTGGATGTTGAATTTGGATTAAATCCATTTGTGAGGGAATTGTCTCTCTTTGGTTCTTGGTTGAGCCATCTTGTTCTTATCAAGAATCCAGGATTCTTGTGGCGAACCTCACTTGGCTTATCAAACTCTCTAGTGTGTGGCGCCATCATAGGGTTTTGGGTTAAAATTATGGTTTATGATCAAAATTAGGATTTAGGGTTTGAATTAGGGTTTTGAGTTTAAAATTGGGTTTTGGGTCAAAATTAGGGCTTTGGGGGTTAAAATTTGGGTTTAGGGTTTAAAATTAGGGTTAGGGTTTTGAGTTAAAAATAAGGTTTAGGGTAAAAAAATAAGGTAAGAATTAGGGTTTTGGGTTTAAATTACGGTTTCGGGTCCTAATTAGGGTTCTGGGTCAAATTTAGGGTTTAGGGTCCAAATTAGGGTTTAGGGTTTTGAGTTTGAAATAGAGTTTTTCGGCAAAAATAGTGTTAGAATTATGGTTTTGGGTCAAAATTAGTGTTTAGGGTTTGAATTAGGGTTTTGAGTTAAAAATAGGGTTTTGGGTCAAAATAGGGTTAGAATTAGGGTTTTGAGTTAAAAGTAGGGTTTCTGATCAAAATTAGGGTTCTGGGTCAAATTTAGGGTTTAGGGTCAAAATTAGAGTTTGAATTAGGGTTTTGGGTCAAAACTGGGGCTTTGGGTTATAATTAAGGTTTGGGGTTAAAATTTTGGTATTGGGTCCAAATTAGGGTTTTGGGTCAAAATTAGTGTTTAGGGTTTGAATTATGGTTTTGAGTTAAAAATAGGGTTTTGGGTCAAAAATAGGATTAGAATTAGGATTTTGTGTTAAAAATAGGGTTTTCAAAATTAGGGTTCTGTGTCAAATTTAGGGTTTAGTTTCAAAATTAGGGTTTGAATTAGTGTTTTGGGTCAAACTTAGGGCTTTGGGTTAAAATTAGGGTTTTGGTCTAAAATTAGGGTTTTGGATCAAAATTAGGGTTATGGGTCAAATTTAGGGTTTTGGGTCAAAATTAGTGTTTAGGGTTTGAAATAGGGTTTTGAGTTTAAAATAGGGTTTGGGTCAAAAATAGGGTTAGAATTAGGGTTTTGGGTCAAAATTAGGGCTTTGGGTCCAAAATAGGGTTTTGGTTCAAAATTAAGGTTTACGGGTTTGATTTGGGTTTTGAATTAAAAATAGGGTTTCGGGTCAAAATTAGGGTTTTGGGTCAAAATTAGGGTTTTGTGTTAAAAATAGGGTTTCGGATCAAAATTAGGGTTTTGGGTCAAAATTAGGGCTTTGGGTCAAAAGTAGGGCGTCGGGTAAAAATTAGGGTTCTGGGTCAAATTTAGTGATTTGGGTCAAAATTAGGGTTTAGGGTTTGAAATAGGGTGTTGAGTTTAAAATAGGGTTTTGGGTCAAAAATAGGGTTAGAATTATGGTTTTGGGTCCAAATTAGGGTTTAGGGTTGGAATAAGGTTTTGAGTTAAAAATATGGTTTTGGGTAAAAAATATGGTTAGAATTAGGGTTTTGGGTTAAAATTAGGGTTTCGGGTCAAAATTAGGGCTCTGGGTTAAAATTAGGGTTTCGGGTCAAAATTAGGGCTCTGGGTTAAAATTAGGGTTTTGAGTCAAAATTATGGTTTTTGGTCCAAATTAGGGTTTTGGGTCAAAAATAGGACAAGAATTAGGGTTTTCGATCAAAAATTAGGGCTTCGGGTTAAAATTAGGGTTCCGTGTCAGATTTAGGTCTTTGGGTTAAAATTAGGGTTTTGTGTTAGAATTAGGGTTTCGGGTCAATATTAGGTTCTAGGTCAAATTTAGGGTTAGAAATAGTATTTTGGGTCAGAATTAGGGCTTTGGGTTAAAATTAGGTTTTGGGTCCAACAAAGGGGTTTAGGTTTTTAATTTGGCTTTTTAGTTAAAAAAAATGTTTTATGTCAGAAATAGGGTGAGAATTAGGGTTTTGGGTTATAATTAGGTTTTTGGATCAAAATTAGGTTTTTGGGTCAAATTTTGGGTTTACGATCAAAATTAGGGTTTAAGGTTTGAATTAGGGTTTTGAGTTACAAATAGGGTTTTGGGTAAAAATTAGGTTTCGGTCAAAATTAGGGCTTTGGTTTAAAATTAGGGTTTTGGGTCAAAATTATGGTTTTTGGTCCAAATTAGGTTTTGGATCAAAATATAGGGTTTCAGGTCAAAATTAGGGTTCTGTGTCAAATTTAGGTATAAGGGTCAAAATTAGGGTTTTGGGTTAGAATTAGGGTTTCGGGTCAATATTAGGGTTCTGGGTTAGAAATAGGGTTTTGGGTTCAAATTAGGGTTTCGGGTCAAAATTAGGGCTTTGGGTTAAAATTAGGGTTTAGGATCAAAATAATGGCTTTGGGGGTTAAAATTTGGGTTTTGGGTTAAAATTAGGGAATTGGGTCCAAATTAGGGTTTTGGGTCAAAATTAAGGCTTAGTGTTAGAATTAAGGTTTTGAGTTAAAAATAGGGTTTTGGGTAAAAAATAGGGTTAGAATTAGGGTTTTGGTTTAAAATTAGGTTTCGGGTCATATGGGTCAGATTTAGGGTTTAGTGTCAAAATTAGGGTTTATGGTTTGAAATATGGTTGAGTTTAAAATAGGGTTTTGGGTCAAAAATAGGGTTAAAATTAGAGTTTTAGGTCAAAATTAGGCTTTGGGTTAAAATTAGGGCTTTGTGTCAAATTTTGGGTTTTGGTTCCAAATTAGGGTTTTGGGTCAAAATTAAGATTTAGGGTTTGAATTTGGGTTTTGAGTTAAAAATAGGATTTTGGGTCAAAAATAGAGTTGGAATTAGGGTTTTGTATTTGTGTCAAATTTAGGGTTTAGTTTCAAAATTACGGTTTTGGGACAAAATTAGGGATTTGTGTTAAAAGTAGGGTTTCGGGTAAAATTTAGTGTTTTGGGTCAAAATTAAGGTTTAGAGTTTGAAATAGGGTTTTGAGTTTAAAATAGGGTTTTGGGTCAAAATAGGGTTCGAATTAGAGTTTTGAGTTAAAAATATGGTTTTGGGTCAAAATAGGGTTCAAATTAGGGTTTTGAGTTAAAAAATGGGTTTTGGGTGAAAATTAGGGTCTTGGGTCAAATTTAGGGTTTATGGTCAAAATTAGGGTTTGAATTAGGGTTTTGGGTTAAAATTAGGGCTTTGGATTAGAATTAGTGTTTTGGGTTAAAATTTTGGTATTGTGTCCAAATTAGTGTTTTGGGTCAAAATTAGAGTTCAGGGTTTAAATTAAGGTTGAGTTAAAAATAAAAATTAGGGTTTCGGGTCAAAATTAGGGCTTTGGGTTAAAAATAGGGTTTTGGGTTAAAATTATGGTTTATGATCAAAATTAGGATTTAGGGTTTGAATTAGGTTTTGAGTTTAAAATTGGGTTTTGGGTCAAAATTAGGGCTTTGGGGGTTAAAATTTGGGTTTTGGGTTAAAATTTGGGTTTAGGGTTTAAAATTAGGGTTAGGATTTTGAGTTAAAAATAAGGTTTAGGGTAAAAATAAGGTAAGAATTAGGGGTTTTGGGTTTAAATTACGGTTTCGGGTCCTAATTAGGGTTCTGGGTCAAATTTAGGTTTAGGGTCCAAATTAGGGTTTAGGGTTTTGAGTTTAAAATAGAGTTTTTCGGCAAAAATAGTGTTAGAATTATGGTTTTGGGTCAAAATTAGGGTTTTGGGTTTGAATTAGGTTTTGAGTTAAAAATAGGGTTTTGGGTCAAAATAGGGTTAGAATTAGGGTTTTGAGTTAAAAGTAGGGTTTCTGATCAAAATTAGGGTTCCGGGTCAAATTTAGGGTTTAGGGTCAAAATTAGAGTTTGAATTAGGGTTTTGGGTCAAAACTAGGGCTTTGGGTTAGAATTAAGGTTTTGGGTTAAAATTTTGGTATTGGGTCCAAATTAGGGTTTTGGGTCAAAATCAGTGTTTAGGGTTTGAATTATGGTTTTGAGTTAAAAATAGGGTTTTGGGTCAAAAATAGGATTAGAATTAGGATTTTGTGTTAAAAATAGGGTTTTAAAAATTAGAGTTCTGTGTCAAATTTAGGGTTTAGCTTCAAAATTAGGGTTTGAATTAGTGTTTTGGGTCAAACTTAGGGCTTTGGGTTAAAATTAGGGGTTTGGGTCAAAATTAGGGTTATGGGTCAAATTTAAGGTTTAGGGTTTTGAGTTAAAAAAAGGGTTATGGGAAAAAAATAGGGTTAGAATTGGTGTTTTGGGTCTAAATTACGGTTTTGGGTCAAATTTAGGGTTTAGGATCAAAATTAGGGTTTAGGGTTTGAATTATGGTTTTGGGTTAAAAATAGGGTTTCGAGTCTAAATTAGGGTTTTGGGTTAGAATTAGTGTTTTTGATCAAAATTAGGGCTTTGGGTTAAAATTAGGGTTTTGGGTTAAAAATAGGGTTTTGGGTCTAAATTAGGGTATTGGGTTAAAAATAGGGTTTTGGGTTCTGGCCTTTCGGTCAAAATTAGGGCTTTGGGTCAAAATTAGGGTTTAGGGTCAAAATTAGGGTTTTGAGTTAAAAAGAGGGTTTTGGGTCAATAATAGGGTTAGAATTAGGGATTTGGGTTAAAATTAGGGTTTCTGTTCCAAATTAGGATTCTGGGTCAAATTTAGGGTTTAGGGACAAAATTTGGGTTTAGAGTTTGAATTAAAATAGGGTTCGAGTTAGGGTTTTGGGCCAATAGGCTTTGGGTTTAAATTAGGGTTATGGGTCAAATTTAGGGTTCTGGGTTAAATTTAGGGTTTAGGGTCGAAATTTAAATTTTTGTGTTTGAATTAGGGTTTTGAGTTAAAATTAGGGTTTTGGGTTTAAATTAGGGTTAGAATTAGGGTTTTGGGTTTAAATTAGGGTTTTGAGTCAAAATTTAGGTTTTGGGGTCCAAATTAGGGTTTTGGGTCTAAATAATGGTTTTGTGTCCAAATTTGGGTTTAGGGTTTGATTTAGGGTTTTGGGACAAAAATAGGGTTAGAATTAGAGTTTTGGGTCTAAAATAGGGTTAGAATTAGGGTTTTGGGTCAAAATTTGGGTTTTGGGTCAAAATCAAGGTTTCGGGATTTGAATTAAAAAAAGGGTTTTGGGACAAAAATAGGGTTAGAATAAGGGTTTTGGGTCTAAATTAGGGTTAGAATTAGGTTATGGGTCAAATTTAGGGTTTAGGATCAAAATTAGGGTTTAGGGTCAAAATTAGGGTTTAGGGTTTGAATTAGGGTTTTAGGTTAAAAATAGGGTTTTGGGTCTAAATTAGGGTATTGGGTTAAAAATAGGGTTTGGGGTCAGAATTAGGTTTTTGGGTAAACAGGTGGGCTTTGGGTCAAAATTAGGGTTTCGGGTCAAAATTAGGTTTAGGGTTTGAATTAGGGTTTTGAGTTAAAAAGAGGGTTTTGGGTCAAAAATAGGGTTAGAATTAGGGATTTGGGTTAAAATTAGGGTTTCGAGTAAAATTTAGGGTTTTGGGTCAAAATTAGGTTTAGGGTTTTGATATGAGCCAAGGGGGGCAAGCCAACTTGTCATCAAGAATGATATGAGCCCAATAAGGAGCATGGACCAAGGAGCACTAAAAGGACTTGGTGGGTCTAAGACAAGAGCAAGAACCAAGAAAGCCCAAGAAGTTCTAAACCAAATAGTGTCAACCTTGACGGAAACAAGCCCAAGTTCAAGTCTTGATGGAGTGGAGGACAAAATGGTTACTTATCTCATCCAACTTGAAGACCCATGATGGGCTTGGACGTCCACTTCCCATATTATCATTTTCTAGTTTATTTCAAGTAAATAAAGTGCAATAAACTTGGGTTTTATGAAGAATTTCGAATTTGGGTGCATAGTGGGAGGAATCTTGTTGGTTTGCATACCAATAGTAACTCATTTAAATTTTTAGACTTTTTATGTTCTGTTAATTATGTGGGAGTTACACTTTTAATTTGAGAAATAAGTGTGGCTGCTACATAATGATAGAGAGAGGGTAATAAGTCACTATTAAGTGGTTGAGTTAAGTGTGAATTTAGTAAGTCATGAATAGGCTAGTTATGTGGGGGTTATGGAA
This sequence comes from Sophora flavescens, assembly GCA_030762895.1. NCBI lineage: Eukaryota > Viridiplantae > Streptophyta > Magnoliopsida > Fabales > Fabaceae > Sophora > Sophora flavescens. The sequence goes on from JAUPTC010000288.1 coordinate 36,418, forward strand.
TCATTGGGAAGACAAAGGGTGAAGCCAAATGTTGGCAGCCACACCCCTATATGTAACATGCCTAAACACATGAAATGGTAACTTGGATGTTGAATTTGGATTAAATCCATTTGTGAGGGAATTGTCTCTCTTTGGTTCTTGGTTGAGCCATCTTGTTCTTATCAAGAATCCACGATTCTTGTGGCGAACCTCACTTGGCTTAACAAACTCTCTAGTTTGTGGCGCCATCACCATCTCTAATCTTCACCATTTTCATATTTTCTTCCTTTTATGTTACAACTCAATTCTGACTTGGATTTGTAATTGTTAAAATTCAACCAAAAAGATCATCAAAGGCAACCTCACCATTTGGTTGTCATCAAGTGGTATCAAAGCTTAGGCTTTGGTTGGATTTTCTGTGTTTTTGTTCTTCATCTTATACCTTTATTCTTTTCTTCTTTTAAACCCAAAAACTATCAAAAAAAAAATTACACTTTGAATCTATTTGTGAACGGAAATTTCGTGTTGTTGTTCTTGCTCAAAAACAAGTTTTCAAGTGTGATTCTCTTCTTCAAAGTTTGAAAAAAAAAGGAAGAGAAAAGTCTATTTGAGCAATTTGTGTTCTTGAAAAAAAAAATTTCCCTTCTTCCTTGTTCTTATTTCCAAAGCTTTGCCTTTCTAGCCTTTCCTTTTGTTTCCTTTGTTTTGATAATGATGCAAACCAAGAATGACGCCCAATTTTATACTTTTATTTTTAATTTTCGCAATATTTTTAGGATGAATTTTCTAATTGAACCCGTATACTTGATTTGGTTATATCTTGAGCTGCAATCTCCGATTAATGTATTCTTTGGAGCATTGGAAAGCTTAGAGAATTATCTACAAATCGTATCTCAGGCCTCTTGACCGAATTCGGCTTTTATTATGGTGAAAAATGGGCTAGAAGGTTGGTACGAATATTTGGACGAGTTTGAGCTACAAAGGAGTGTGTCTTTTGGTTTGCATGCCTAAAGCAACTCCTTCTTCATTAGTTATGTTTCATTTTAAATATTCTCTTAAGTTTGGTAATAACTCCAATTATTGGAGAGTTATGTTTAAAGAGTCACCTAATGGGTCATTACACCAATTAGTGGTATAGTTATTAGGGGGTTATAGAATAATGGAATCTTATGAGACTTTGTGTAAAGAGTTGGCAGCCCCACTACTATTTGTACATGCCCCAAACATGATGAATGGGAACTTTGAGTTCATTTTGGATTGATTCCACTTGTGAGAGTGTTTGCTCTCTTGGGTTCTTCATTGAGCCAACCCTTGTTCTTATCAAGAATCCATGATTCTTGTGGCGAACTTCACAGGCTTATCAAACTCTCTAGTTTGTGGCGCCATACCATCTCTAATCTTCACCATTTTCATATTTTCTTCTTCTTATTTTGGTTTCAAAAATTGTTCCTCAAATTAATTGTTAAAATTCAACCAAAAAGATCATCAAAGGCAACCAAAATGATATGATCCTAACAAGGAACATATATTTTCGGATCTATCCTTGAGTGACCAAGCAAAATTATAGAAGAAGATGAAATACAAAATTGGATAAGATGAGAAATGGGAGTTAGGCGCCACAAATCCAAGGGGATTTGATAAGCCAATGTGAGGTTCGCCACAAGAATCTTGGATTCTTGATAAGAACAAGGGTTGACTCAATGAAGAACCCAAGAGAGAAAACACTCTCACAAATGGATTTCAATCCAAATTGAACTCAAAGTTCCCATTCATCATGTTTGGGGCATGTACAAATAGTAGTGGGGCTGCCAACTCTTGGCTTACACAAAGTCCTCATAAGATTCCATTATTCTATAACCCCCTAATAACTATACCACTAATTGGTGTAATGACCCATTAGGTGACTCTCTTAAACATAACTCTCCAATAATTGGAGTTATTACCAAACTAAAGAGAATATTTAAAATGAAACATAACTAATAAAGAAGGAGTTACTTTAGGCATGCAAGCCAAAAGACACACTCCTTTGTAGCTCAAACTCGTCCAAATATTCGTACCAAACTTCTAGCCCATTTTTCATCATAATAAAAGCCGAATTCGGTCAAGAGGCCTGAGATACGATTTGTAGATAATTCTCTAAGCTTTCCAATGCTCCAAAGAATACATCAATCGGAGATTGGTAGCTCAAGATATAACCAAATCAAGTATACGGGTTCAATTAGAAAATTCATCCTAAAAATATTGCGAAAATTAAAAATAAAAGTATAAAAATTGGACGACATTCTTGGTTTGCATCATTCCCTCCCACTTGAATAGAATTCGACCTCGAATTTATTGCCTTTGGGAATCGTCTTCATCCTCCGGGTTCAAACACGACTCTTTCGAATCCATGTGGCACCTCTCTTGGAATTACTTCTTCCACTTCTTTCAGAATAGAACCATCACCTCTAGGCAAAGATAGGAACATCACCTTGATTTCTTTTACAATGAGACTCTCAATTTTGTTTTCAACCTTTGCCTCACTCTTTTTGCTGTTGCACTTTGATTTTTGTGGTTTGGCCTTCACTATTCTTTTCTTCGTGACCTATGGGAGAAATATTAGACAAAGTAGAGGAATCCCAATATTTGATTCCACAAACTAATATAGAAGAATGTATTAGAGTAAAAGATGGCCATGACTTCCCAAGTGGATATGAAGATGTATTCTCGGCTTTAGGGGAAGGACATTCTCTAGTTGTCTTCATCTCCTTATCGCCCTCTTGCAATTCAACTCCAGTTGATTGTTGGCATTCTTCCTTTAGAATCACATCTTCAATTTCAGTTATTGTCTTGCAAGCTTCCTTTGGAGGAAAACCCTTCTTCTCCAAGCGTCTTAGATATCTTTGCATTTCAAAGGATAGTGTTGCCATGATAGGTGGTAGGAAGGAGATTTTATTTTTTTGAAAAAAATATGAAGATCAAGATCAAAAGTCACTCTAGGAAGGATGGCTCTAGATACCAAATGATATGATCCTAAAAAGGATCATGTAAATTTTCGGATCTATCCTTGAGTGACCAAGCAAAATTATAGAAGAAGATGAAATACAAAGTTGGATAAGATGAGAAATGGGAGGTAGGCGCCACAAATCCAAGGGGATTTGATAAGCCAATGTGAGGTTCGCCACAAGAATCTTGGATTCTTGATAAGAACAAGGGTTGGCTCAATGAAGAACCCAAGAGAGAAAACACTCTCACAAATGGATTTCAATCCAAATGGAACTCAAAGTTCCCATTCATCATGTTTGGGGCATGTACAAATAGTAGTGGGGCTGCCAACTCTTGGCTTACACAAAGTCCTCATAAGATTCCATTATTCTATAACCCCCTAATAACTATACCACTAATTGGTGTAATGACCCATTAGGTGACTCTTTAAACATAACTCTCCAATAATTGGAGTTATTACCAAACTAAAGAGAATATTTAAAATGAAACATAACTAATAAAGAAGGAGTTACTTTAGGCATGCAAGCCAAAAGACACACTCCTTTGTAGCTCAAACTCGTCCAAATATTCGTACCAAACTTCTAGCCCATTTTTCACCATAATAAAAGCCGAATTCGGTCAAGAGGCCTGAGATACGATTTGTAGATAATTCTCTAAGCTTTCCAATGCTCCAAAGAATACATCAATCGGAGATTGGTAACTCAAGATATAACCAAATCAAGTATACGGGTTCAATTAGAAAATTCATCCTAAAAATATTGCGAAAATTAAAAATAAAAGTATAAAAATTGGACGTCATTCTTGGTTTGCATCATCCCCTCCCACTTGAATAGAATTCGACCTCGAATTTATTGCCTTTGGGAATCGTCTTCATCCTCCGGGTTCAAACACGACTCTTTCGAATCCATGTGGCACCTCTCTTGGAATTACTTCTTCCACTTCTTTCAGAATAGAACCATCACCTCTAGGCAAAGATAGGAACATCACCTTGATTTCTTTTACAATGAGACTCTCAATTTTGTTTTCAACCTTTGCCTCACTCTTTTGCTGTTGCACTTTGATTTTTGTGGTTTGGCCTTCACTATTCTTTTCTTCGTGACCTATGGGAGAAATATTAGACAAAGTAGAGGAATCCCAATATTTGATTCCACAAACTAATATAGAAGAATGTATTAGAGTAAAAGATGGCCATGACTTCCCAAGTGGATATGAAGATGTATTCTCGGCTTTAGGGGAAGGACATTCTCTAGTTGTCTTCATCTCCTTATCGTCCTCTTGCAATTCAACTCCAGTTGATTGTTGGCATTCTTCCTTTAGAATCACATCTTCAATTTCAGTCATTGTCTTGCAAGCTTCCTTTGGAGGAAAACCCTTCTTCTCCAAGCGTCTTAGATATCTTTGCATTTCAAAGGATAGTGTTGCCATGATAGGTGGTAGGAAGGAGATTTTATTTTTTTGAAAAAATATGAAGATCAAGATCAAAAGTCACTCTAGGAAGGATGGCTCTAGATACCAAAATGATATGATCCTAAAAAGGATCATGTAAATTTTTCGGATCTATCCTTGAGTGACCAAGCAAAATTATAGAAGAAGATGAAATACAAAATTGGATAAGATGAGAAATGGGAGGTAGGCGCCACAAATCCAAGGGGATTTGATAAGCCAATGTGAGGTTCGCCACAAGAATCTTGGATTCTTGATAAGAACAAGGGTTGGCTCAATGAAGAACCCAAGAGAGAAAACACTCTCACAAATGGATTTCAATCCAAATGGAACTCAAAGTTCCCATTCATCATGTTTGGGGCATGTACAAATAGTAGTGGGGCTGCCAACTCTTGGCTTACACAAAGTCCTCATAAGATTCCATTATTCTATAACCCCCTAATAACTATACCACTAATTGGTGTAATGACCCATTAGGTGACTCTTTAAACATAACTCTCCAATAATTGGAGTTATTACCAAACTTAAGAGAATATTTAAAATGAAACATAACTAATAAAGAAGGAGTTACTTTAGGCATGCAAGCCAAAAGACACACTCCTTTGTAGCTCAAACTCGTCCAAATATTCGTACCAAACTTCTAGCCCATTTTTCACCATAATAAAAGCCGAATTCGGTCAAGAGGCCTGAGATACGATTTGTAGATAATTCTCTAAGCTTTCCAATGCTCCAAAGAATACATCAATCGGAGATTGGTACCTCAAGATATAACCAAATCAAGTATACGGGTTCAATTAGAAAATTCATCCTAAAAATATTGCGAAAATTAAAAATAAAAGTATAAAAATTGGACGTCATTCTTGGTTTGCATCATCCCCTCCCACTTGAATAGAATTCGACCTCGAATTTATTGCCTTTGGGAATCGCCTTCATCCTCCCGGTTCAAACACGACTCTTTCGAATCCATGTGGCACCTCTCTTGGAATTACTTCTTCCACTTCTTTCAGAATAGAACCATCACCTCTAGGCAAAGATAGGAACATCACCTTGATTTCTTTTACAATGAGACTCTCAATTTTGTTTTCAACCTTTGCCTCACTCTTTCTTTGTTGCACTTTGATTTTTGTGGTTTGGCCTTCACTATTCTTTTCTTCGTGACCTATGGGAGAAATATTAGACAAAGTAGAGGAATCCCAATATTTGATTCCACAAACTAATATAGAAGAATGTATTAGAGTAAAAGATGGCCATGACTTCCCAAGTGGATATGAAGATGTATTCTCGGCTTTAGGGGAAGGACATTCTCTAGTTGTCTTCATCTCCTTATCGTCCCTCTTGCAATTCAACTCCAGTTGATTGTTGGCATTCTTCCTTTAGAATCACATCTTCAATTTCAGTCATTGTCTTGCAAGCTTCCTTTGGAGGAAAACCCTTCTTCTCCAAGCGCCTTAGATATCTTTGCATTTCAAAGGATAGTGTTGCCATGATAGGTGGTAGGAAGGAGATTTTATTTTTTTGAAAAAATATGAAGATCAAGATCAAAAGTCACTCTAGGAAGGATGGCTCTAGATACCAAATGATATGATCCTAAAAAGGATCATGTAAATTTTCGGATCTATCCTTGAGTGACCAAGCAAAATTATAGAAGAAGATGAAATACAAAATTGGATAAGATGAGAAATGGGAGGTAGGCGCCACAAATCCAAGGGGATTTGATAAGCCAATGTGAGGTTCGCCACAAGAATCTTGGATTCTTGATAAGAACAAGGGTTGGCTCAATGAAGAACCCAAGAGAGAAAACACTCTCACAAATGGATTTCAATCCAAATGGAACTCAAAGTTCCCATTCATCATGTTTGGGGCATGTACAAATAGTAGTGGGGCTGCCAACTCTTGGCTTACACAAAGTCCTCATAAGATTCCATTATTCTATAACCCCTAATAACTATACCACTAATTGGTGTAATGACCCATTAGGTGACTCTTTAAACATAACTCTCCAATAATTGGAGTTATTACCAAACTTAAGAGAATATTTAAAATGAAACATAACTAATAAAGAAGGAGTTACTTTAGGCATGCAAGCCAAAAAGACACACTCCTTTGTAGCTCAAACTCGTCCAAATATTCGTACCAAACTTCTAGCCCATTTTTCACCATAATAAAAGCCGAATTCGGTCAAGAGGCCTGAGATACGATTTGTAGATAATTCTCTAAGCTTTCCAATGCTCCAAAGAATACATCAATCGGAGATTGGTACCTCAAGATATAACCAAATCAAGTATACGGGTTCAATTAGAAAATTCATCCTAAAAATATTGCGAAAATTAAAAATAAAAGTATAAAAATTGGACGTCATTCTTGGTTTGCATCATCCCCTCCCACTTGAATAGAATTCGACCTCGAATTTATTGCCTTTGGGAATCGCTCTTCATCCTCCGGGTTCAAACACCGACTCTTTCGAATCCATGTGGCACCTCTCTTGAATTACTTCTTCCACTTCTTTCAGAATAGAACCATCACCTCTAGGCAAAGATAGGAACATCACCTTGATTTCTTTTACAATGAGACTCTCAATTTTGTTTTCAACCTTTGCCTCACTCTTTTGCTGTTGCACTTTGATTTTTGTGGTTTGGCCTTCACTATTCTTTTCTTCGTGACCTATGGGAGAAATATTAGACAAAGTAGAGGAATCCCAATATTTGATTCCACAAACTAATATAGAAGAATGTATTAGAGTAAAAGATGGCCATGACTTCCCAAGTGGATATGAAGATGTATTCTCGGCTTTAGGGGAAGGACATTCTCTAGTTGTCTTCATCTCCTTATCGCCCTCTTGCAATTCAACTCCAGTTGATTGTTGGCATTCTTCCTTTAGAATCACATCTTCAATTTCAGTCATTGTCTTGCAAGCTTCCTTTGGAGGAAAACCCTTCTTCTCCAAGCGTCTTAGATATCTTTGCATTTCAAAGGATAGTGTTGCCATGATAGGTGGTAGGAAGGAGATTTTATTTTTTTGAAAAAATATGAAGATCAAGATCAAAAGTCACTCTAGGAAGGATGGCTCTAGATACCAAATGATATGATCCTAAAAAGGATCATGTAAATTTTCGGATCTATCCTTGAGTGACCAAGCAAAATTATAGAAGAAGATGAAATACAAAATTGGATAAGATGAGAAATGGGAGGTAGGCGCCACAAATCCAAGGGGATTTGATAAGCCAATGTGAGGTTCGCCACAAGAATCTTGGATTCTTGATAAGAACAAGGGTTGGCTCAATGAAGAACCCAAGAGAGAAAACACTCTCACAAATGGATTTCAATCCAAATGGAACTCAAAGTTCCCATTCATCATGTTTGGGGCATGTACAAATAGTAGTGGGGCTGCCAACTCTTGGCTTACACAAAGTCCTCATAAGATTCCATTATTCTATAACCCCTCATAACTATACCACTAATTGGTGTAATGACCCATTAGGTGACTCTTTAAACATAACTCTCCAATAATTGGAGTTATTACCAAACTTAAGAGAATATTTAAAATGAAACATAACTAATAAAGAAGGAGTTACTTTAGGCATGCAAGCCAAAAGACACACTCCTTTGTAGCTCAAACTCGTCCAAATATTCGTACCAAACTTCTAGCCCATTTTTCACCATAATAAAAGCCGAATTCGGTCAAGAGGCCTGAGATACGATTTGTAGATAATTCTCTAAGCTTTCCAATGCTCCAAAGAATACATCAATCGGAGATTGGTACCTCAAGATATAACCAAATCAAGTATACGGGTTCAATTAGAAAATTCATCCTAAAAATATTGCGAAAATTAAAAATAAAAGTATAAAAATTGGACGTCATTCTTGGTTTGCATCATCCCCTCCCACTTGAATAGAATTCGACCTCGAATTTATTGCCTTTGGGAATCGCCTTCATCCTCCGGGTTCAAACACGACTCTTTCGAATCCATGTGGCACCTCTCTTGGAATTACTTCTTCCACTTCTTTCAGAATAGAACCATCACCTCTAGGCAAAGATAGGAACATCACCTTGATTTCTTTTACAATGAGACTCTCAATTTTGTTTTCAACCTTTGCCTCACTCCTTTTGTTGCACTTTGATTTTTGTGGTTTGGCCTTCACTATTCTTTTCTTCGTGACCTATGGGAGAAATATTAGACAAAGTAGAGGAATCCCAATATTTGATTCCACAAACTAATATAGAAGAATGTATTAGAGTAAAAGATGGCCATGACTTCCCAAGTGGATATGAAGATGTATTCTCGGCTTTAGGGGAAGGACATTCTCTAGTTGTCTTCATCTCCTTATCGTCCTCTTGCAATTCAACTCCAGTTGATTGTTGGCATTCTTCCTTTAGAATCACATCTTCAATTTCAGTCATTGTCTTGCAAGCTTCCTTTGGAGGAAAACCCTTCTTCTCCAAGCGTCTTAGATATCTTTGCATTTCAAAGGATAGTGTTGCCATGATAGGTGGTAGGAAGGAGATTTTATTTTTTTGAAAAAATATGAAGATCAAGATCAAAAGTCACTCTAGGAAGGATGGCTCTAGATACCAAAATGATATGATCCTAAAAAGGATCATGTAAATTTTCGGATCTATCCTTGAGTGACCAAGCAAAATTATAGAAGAAGATGAAATACAAAATTGGATAAGATGAGAAATGGGAGGTAGGCGCCACAAATCCAAGGGGATTTGATAAGCCAATGTGAGGTTCGCCACAAGAATCTTGGATTCTTGATAAGAACAAGGGTTGGCTCAATGAAGAACCCAAGAGAGAAAACACTCTCACAAATGGATTTCAATCCAAATGGAACTCAAAGTTCCCATTCATCATGTTTGGGGCATGTACAAATAGTAGTGGGGCTGCCAACTCTTGGCTTACACAAAGTCCTCATAAGATTCCATTATTCTATAACCCCTAATAACTATACCACTAATTGGTGTAATGACCCATTAGGTGACTCTTTAAACATAACTCTCCAATAATTGGAGTTATTACCAAACTTAAGAGAATATTTAAAATGAAACATAACTAATAAAGAAGGAGTTACTTTAGGCATGCAAGCCAAAAGACACACTCCTTTGTAGCTCAAACTCGTCCAAATATTCGTACCAAACTTCTAGCCCATTTTTCACCATAATAAAAGCCGAATTCGGTCAAGAGGCCTGAGATACGATTTGTAGATAATTCTCTAAGCTTTCCAATGCTCCAAAGAATACATCAATCGGAGATTGGTAACTCAAGATATAACCAAATCAAGTATACGGGTTCAATTAGAAAATTCATCCTAAAAATATTGCGAAAATTAAAAATAAAAGTATAAAAATTGGACGTCATTCTTGGTTTGCATCATAACCCCCACAATCATGTCACTAAATGACTCACTAATCCCTTCTTAACTCAGACATCATAACATTAGTTAATTTGCTTAAAAACCCTCATAATGAAGCCACCAAATCATTCAACTCAGCCATAAGACTATGAAGGTTACGCCCCCCCCCGCTTCTTGACTCTTCATCCCCCTAATTATGTGGTGGTTACACTTGCTTCTCACATTAAAAGTGTAACCCCCCATAATTTATACAATTTATCAAAATATCAACACACTAGTTTAGGAGTTCTTATAGCATGCAAGCTAAAGATTCCTCCTACTAAGACAAATTCGTTTTCCATCATGGATTACAAGTGGGCTGCCCCAAAAACATCACTTAGTAATTGGGCTCACTCATAAAACCCATTTACACTTATTGAATTAAAACAAACTACTAAAATTGGACTCTTCTTCATGTTGCACGCCCCTCTTGTCATGGATCCTTTAGTTGGATAATGAAAGTTAATAATTTGGGCTTCATTCCATCCAATCTTGCATTTGAGCTTGCTCCCATGAAGAGAACCATAGTTTGAATTAACACTTGTTGGGCTTTCTTGGTTGTAACATTTGTAATTAGCCCACCAAGTCCTTGATAAGCTTCTTGAACCATACTCCAAATTGGGCTCATATCATTCCCTCCTTCTTTGAGTGAATTCGTCCTCGAATTGAAGTCTTCATCACCAAAATTAGTCATTTTGGGTGCATCCAAAGTGTTCTTCACAATGACATTGCCATAGGGTGCTTCCTTTGGAATGAAATTACCAAATTTCTGCAAAAACGGTACAACACCACTAGACAAAGAAAGATCCTTAGAAGCATTAGCAATTAAATAAAAATTGTTGCAATAAAAAATGAATTGGGGTTGCCTTGAAATCAAAGCCTCCTTCTCTTCACTTTTTGTTGCCAAACAACTCTCTTTCTTTTCACTAATTTTCACAATATTTTCCTCATTATTTTTATCTTGATCACTCTTTTTTTCAATTGTTTTCTCACCTTTTTCTTCAATCTTTTTCTCACTCTCTTTTTCAATCCTTTTTTCACTCTCCTTTTCTTTCTTGGCTTATCAAACTCTCTAGTTTGTGGCGCCATACCATCTCTAATCTTCACCATTTTCATATTTTCTTCTTCCTATTTTGGTTCCAAAAATAGGTTTCGTATTAACTTGTTAAGAATTCAACCAAATAGATCTTCAACAAGGCAACCTCACCATTTGGGTTGTCATCAAGGGTATCAAAGCTTAGGCTTTGGTTGGATTTTCTTTGTTTTTGTCCTTCATCTTCTAACTTTCTCCTTTTCTTCTTTTTTGCTATGTTGCGATTTGAAAATTTCGACTATGTGCAAGAACATAGGAAAGAGGTTGAAGAGTGGATCCGGCAAATGCATGAGAGGCGTGACAAGAGGATGAGAGAGAACGAACAAAAGAGGTTGAGAAAAGAGGAAAGAATGAAAAGACAAATGGAAAGTTTTGAAGACCATGTGAAGAAGTTGGTGGAAGACTCCAAGAAGAAAGAGAATGAGAAGAAAGAGAGAGAGAAAGCAAAACAAGAGAATGAGGCAAAAGCAAAAGAGAGTGAAAAGAAAAGTGATGATCAAAAGGAAAAAGAAAGAGAAAGTGAAAAGAAGAGTGATGATAAAGAGAAAATTAGTGTGAAAAATAATGAGAAAAATAGTGTGGAAATTAGTGAGACAAAAGAGAGTTATTTGGCAACAAAAGTGAAGAGAAGAGGGCTTTAATTTCCAGGCCGCCTCAATGTATAATGTATTACAAGCATTTTAATTTGGTAGCTAACACCTCTAATGATCTCTTTTGCCTAGTGGTGTTATAACTCTTTACAGAAATTTGGAGATTTCATCCCAAAGGCAGTACCCAAAGGTTTGGAAACTTGCAAGGATTCCAAAAGGCTCAATAAAGCACCTACTCATGCTTTACCTCCTATTGAAATATATTTTGAACTTAAGTTTGATACAACCGATGTAATGGAAGAGCTCATCCCAAGGGCGGTACTCCAAGGCTTGGGAACTTGCAAGGTTACCCAAAAAGTATGGATATCTTAGCACAAGATTTGATAACATGCTTGGGATTGAAGTCATAAATTCGAGGACGAATTTTCTTAAATAAGGAGGGTATGATATGAGGCATGGTGGGGAAAGTCAACTTTCCAACAAGAATGATATGAGCCCAATGAAGACCCTGGATCAAGAATCAAATCAAGGACTTGGTGGGCCCATGACAAGAGTTAGATACAAGAAAGCCCAACAAGCTTTTAATTACATGGTGGCTATTTTGATAGAAGCAAGCCCAAGAATGAGGCAAAGTGGAATGGAGCCCAAATTGATAACTTATCTCATTCAACTAGAAGACCCATGAACATGCCTAAGTAGTTATGAGCATATTTTACTTGTTTTGTTTTAATTCAATAAGTGTAATGGGTTGTTTGAGTGGATCCAAGTTTGTTAGAGTTGCAATTGGGTCAAGCCCATTTAATCTCATGTTGAGCACGAAATTACATAGGTTAGTTGGGAGGAATCTTTTTGGTTTGCATACCAAAAGTAACTCCATTTTGAATTGTTAGTCTTTCATGTTTTTAGTTAATTATGTGGGAGTTACACTTTTAATTTGAGAAATAAGTGTGGCTGCTACATAATGATAGAGAGAGGATAATAAGTCACTATTAAGTGGTTGAGTTAAGTGGGAGTTTAGTAAGTCATGAATAGGCTAGTTATGTGGGGTTATGGAATCATTGGGAAGACAAAGGGTGAAGCCAAATGTTGGCAGCCACCCCCTATATGTAACATGCCTAAACACATGAAATGATAACTTTGATGTTGAATTTGGATTGAAATCCATTTGTGAGGGAATTGTCTCTCTTTGGTTCTTGGTTGAGCCAACCTTAGTTCTTATCAAGAATCCACTATTCTTGTATAACATCACTTGGCTTATCAAACTCTCTAGTTTGTGGCGCCATACCATCTCTAATCTTCACCATTTTCAAATTTTCTTCTTCCTATTTTGGTTCCAAAAATAGGTTTCGTATTAACTTGTTAAGAACTCAACCAAATAGATCTTCAACAAGGCAACCTCACCATTTGGGTTGTCATCATGGTATCAAAGCTTAGGCTTTGGTTGGATTTTCTTTGTTTTTGTCCTTCATCTTCTAACTTTCTCCTTTTCTTCTTTTTGCTATGTTGCGATTTGAAAATTTCGACTATGTGCAAGAACATAGGAAAGAGGTTGAAGAGTGGATCCGGCAAATGCATGAGAGGCGTGACAAGAGGATGAGAGAGAACGAACAAAAGAGGTTGAGAAAAGAGGAAAGAATGAAAAGACAAATGGAAAGTTTTGAAGACCATGTGAAGAAGTTGGTGGAAGACTCCAAGAAGAAAGAGAATGAGAAGAAAGAGAGAGAGAAAGCAAAACAAGAGAATGAGGCAAAAGCAAAAGAGAGTGAAAAGAAAAGTGATGATCAAAAGGAAAAAGAAAGAGAAAGTGAAAAGAAGAGTGATGATAAAGAGAAAAATAGTGTGAAAAATAATGAGAAAAATAGGTGGAAATTAGTGAGAAAAAGAGAGTTATTTGGCAACAAAAAGTGAAGAGAAGAGGGCTTTAATTTCAAGGCAGCCTCAATGTATATTTTATTACAAGAATTTTAATTTGGTAGCTAACACCTCTAATGATCTCTTTTTGCCTAGTGGTGTTATAACTCCTTTACAGAAATTTGGAGATTTCATCCCAAAGGCAGTACCCAAAGGTTTGAAACTTGCAAGGATTCCAAAGGCTCAATAAAGCACCTACTCATGCTTTACCTCCTATTGAAATATATTTTGAACTTAAGTTTGATACAACCGATGTAATGGAAGAGCTCATCCCAAGGAGGTACTCCAAGGCTTGGGAACTTGCAAGGTTACCCAAAAGTATGGATATCTTAGCACAAGATTTGATAACATGCTTGGGATTGAAGTCATAAATTCGAGGACTAATTTTCTTAAAGAAGGAGGGTATGATATGAGCCATGGGGGCAAGTCAACTTTCCAACAAGAATGATATGAGCCCAATGAAGACCCCTGGATCAAGAATCAAATCAAGGACTTGTGGGCCCATGACAAGAGTTAGATACAAGAAAGCCCAACAAGCTTTTAATTACATGGTGGCTATTTTGATAGAAGCAAGCCCAAGAATGAGGCAAAGTGGAATGGAGCCCAAATTGATAACTTATCTCATTCAACTAGAAGACCCATGAACATGCCCTAAGTAGTTATGAGCATATTTTACTTGTTTTGTTTTTAATTCAATAAGTGTAATGGGTTGTTTGAGAGGATCCAAGTTTGTTAGAGTTGCAATTGGGTCAAGCCCATTTAATCTCATGTTGAGCACGAAATTACATAGGTTAGTTGGGAGGAATCTTTTGGTTTGCATACCAAAAGTAACTCCATTTTGAATTGTTAGTCTTTCATGTTTTTAGTTAATTATGTGGGAGTTACACTTTTAATTTGAGAAATAAGTGTGGCTGCTACATAATGATAGAGAGAGGATAATAAGTCACTAGTAAGTGGTTGAGTTAAGTGCGAGTTTAGTAAGTCATGAATAGGCTAGTTATGTGGGGTTATGGAATCATTGGGAAGACAAAGGGTGAAGCCAAATGTTGGCAGCCACACCCTATATGTAACATGCCTAAACACATGAAATGATAACTTGGATGTTGAATTTGGATTGAAATCCATTTGTGAGGGAATTGTCTCTCTTTGGTTCTTGGTTGAGCCAACCTTAGTTCTTATCAAGAATCCACTATTCTTGTGGCTGAACATCACTTGGCTTATCAAACTCTCTAGTTTGTGGCCCATACCATCTCTAATCTTCACCATTTTCATATTTTCTTCTTCCTATTTTGGTTCCAAAATAGGTTTCGTGATTAACTTGTTAAGAATTCAACCAAATAGATCTTCAACAAGGCAACCTCACCATTTGGGTTGTCATCAAGTGTATCAAAGCTTAGGCTTTGGTTGGATTTTCTTTGTTTTTGTCCTTCATCTTCTAACTTTCTCCTTTTCTTCTTTTTGCTATGTTGCGATTTGAAAATTTCCACTATGTGCAAGAACATAGGAAAGAGGTTGAAGAGTGGATCCGCAAATGCATGAGAGGCGGACAAGAGGATGAGAGAGAACGAACAAAAGAGGTTGAGAAAAGAGGAAAGAATGAAAAGACAAATGGAAAGTTTTGAAGACCATGTGAAGAAGTTGGTGGAAGACTCCAAGAAGAAAGAGAATGAGAAGAAGAGAGAGAGAAAGCAAAACAAGAGAATGAGGCAAAAGCAAAAGAGAGTGAAAAGAAAAGTGATGATCAAAAGGAAAAAGAAAGAGAAAGTGAAAAGAAGAGTGATGATAAAGAGAAAAATAGTGTGAAAAATAATGAGAAAAATAGTGTGGAAATTAGTGAGAAAAAAGAGAGTTATTTGGCAAAAAGTGAAGAGAAGAGGGCTTTAATTTCAAGGCAGCCTCAATGTATATTTTATTACAAGAATTTTAATTTGGTAGCTAACACCTCTAATGATCTCTTTTTGCCTAGTGGTGTTATAACTCTTTACAGAAATTTGGAGATTTCATCCCAAAGGCAGTACCCAAGGTTTGAAACTTGCAAGGATTCCAAAAGGCTCAACAAAGCACCTACTCATGCTTTACCTCCTATTGAAATATATTTTGAACTTAAGTTTGATACAACCGATGTAATGGAAGAGCTCATCCCAAGGAGGTACTCCAAGGCTTGGGAACTTGCAAGGTTACACAAAAGTATGGATATATTAGCAAAAGAATTGATAACATGAATTTGATTGAATTCATAAATTCTAGGACGAATTTTCTTAAAGAAGGAGGGTATGATATGAGCCATGGGGGCAAGTCAACTTTCCAACAAGAATGATATGAGCCCAATGAAGACCCCTGGATCAAGAATCAAACCAAGGACTTGGTGGGCCCATGACAAGAGTTAGATACAAGAAAGCCCAACAAGCTTTTAATTACATGGTGGCTATTTTGATAGAAGCAAGCCCAAGAATGAGGCAAAGTGGAATGGAGCCCAAATTGATAACTTATCTCATTCAACTAGAAGACCCATGAACATGCCTAAGTAGTTATGAGCATATTTTACTTGTTTTGTTTTAATTCAATAAGTGTAATGGGTTGTTTGAGTGGATCCAAGTTTGTTAGAGTTGCAATTGGGTCAAGCCCATTTAATCTCATGTTGAGCACGAAATTACATAGGTTAGTTGGGAGGAATCTTTTTGGTTTGCATACCAAAAGTAACTCCATTTTGAATTGTTAGTCTTTCATAAGTTTTTAGTTAATTATGTGGGAGTTACACTTTTAATTTGAGAAATAAGTGTGGCTGCTACATAATGATAGAGAGAGGATAATAAGTCACTATTAAGTGGTTGAGTTATGCGAGTTTAGTAAGTCATGAATAGGCTAGTTATGTGGGGTTAGTGGAATCATTGGGAAGACAAAGGGTGAAGCCAAATGTTGGCAGCCACACCCTTATATGTAACATGCCTAAACACATGAAATGATAACTTAGATGTTGAATTTGGATTGAACCATTTGTGAGGGAATTGTCTCTCTTTGGTTCTTGGTTGAGCCAACCTTAGTTCTTATCAAGAATCCACTATTCTTGTGGCGAACATCACTTGGCTTATCAAACTCTAGTTTGTGGCGCCATACCATCTCTAATCTTCACCATTTTCATATTTTTCTTCTTCCTATTTTGGTTCCAAAAATAGGTTTCGTATTAACTTGTTAAGAATTCAACCAAATAGATCTTCAACAAGGCAACCTCACCATTTGGGTTGTCATCAAGTGGTATCAAAGCTTAGGCTTTGGTTGAATTTTCTTTGTTTTTGTCCTTCATCTTCTAACTTTCTCCTTTTTCTTTTTGCTATGTTGCATTTGAAATTTCTGACTATGTGCAAGAACACAGGAAAGAGGTTGAAGAGTGGATCCGGCAAATGCATGAGAGGCGTGACAAGAGGATGAGAGAGAACCAACAAAAAGAGGTTAGAAAAGAGGAAAGAATGAAAAGACAAATGGAAAGTTTTGAAGACCATGTGAAGAAGTTGGTGGAAGACTCCAAGAAGAAGAGAATGAGAGAAAGAAAGAGAGAGAAAGCAAAACAAGAGAATGAGGCAAAAGCAAAAGAGAGTGAAAAGAAAAGTGATGATCAAAAGGAAAAGAAAGAGAAAGGAAAAAGAAGAGTGATGATAAAGAGAAAAATAGTGTGAAAATAATGAGAAAATAGTGTGGAAATTAGTGAGAAAAAGAGAGTTATTTGGCAACAAAAGTGAAGAGAAGAGGGCTTTAATTTCAAGGCAGCCTCAATGTATATTTTATTACAAGAATTTTAATTTGGTAGCTAACACCTCTAATGATCTCTTTTTGCCTAGTGGTGTTATAACTCTTTACTTAAATTTCGAGATTTCATCCCAAAGGCAGTACCCAAAGGTTTGAAACTTGCAAGGATTCCAAAAGGCTCAATAAAGCACCTACTCATGCTTTTACCTCCTATTGAAATATATTTTGAACTTAAGTTTGATACAACCGATGTAATGGAAGAGCTCATCCCAAGGGAGGTACTCCAAGGCTTGGGAACCTGCAAGGTTACCCAAAAGTATGGATATCTTAAGCACAAGATTTGATAACATGCTTGGGATTGAAGTCATAAATTCGAGGACGAATTTTCTTAAAGAAGGAGGGTATGATATGAGCCATGGGGGCAAGTCACCTTTCCAACAAGAATGATATGAGCCCAATGAAGACCCTGGATCAAGAATCAAATCAAGGACTTGGTGGGCCCATGACAAGAGTTAGACACAAGAAAGCCTAACAAGCTTTTTAATTACATGGTGGCTATTTTGATAGAAGCAAGCCCAAGAATGAGGCAAAGTGGAATGGAGCCCAAATTGATAACTTATCTCATTCAACTAGAAGACCCATGAACATGCCTAAGTAGTTATGAGCATATTTTACTTGTTTTGTTTTAATTCAATCATGTAATGGTTGTTTGAGGATCCAAGTTTGTTAGAGTTGCACTGGGTCGCTCCCATTTAATCTCATGTTGAGCATTGAAATTACATAGGTTAGTTGGAGGAACTTTGGTTTGCATACCAAAGTTAACCCATTTGAATTGTTAGTCTTTCATGTTTTTTTAGTTAATTATGTGGAGTTACACTTTTTAATTTGAGAAATAAGTGCGGCTGCTACATAATGATAAGAGAGGATAATAAGTCACTATTAAGTGGTTGAGTTAAGTAGTTTAGTAAGTCATGAATAGGCTAGTTATGTGGGGTTATGGAATCATTGGGAAGACAAAGGGGAAGCTTAAATGTTGGGATACTCTTATATGCAACATGCCCAAACACATGAAATGATACTTGGATGTTGAATTTGATTGAAAATCCATTTGTGAAGGAATTCTCTCTTTGGTTCTTGGTTGAGCCAACCTTAGTTCTTATCACAGAATCCACTATTCTTGCGGCAAAATCACTTAGCTTATCAAACTTTCTAGTTTGTGGTAGCCATACCATCTCAATTCACCATTTTCCATATTTTCTTCCTATTTTGGTTCCAAAATAGGTTTCGTATTAACCTGTTAAGAATTCAACCAAATAGATCTTCAACAAGGCAACCTCACCATTCGGGTTGTCATCAAGTGGTATCAAAGCTTAGGCTTTGGTTGGATTTTCTTTGTTTTTGTCCTTCATCTTCTAATTTTCCTTTTTTCTTTTTGCTGTGTTGCGATTTGAAAATTTCGACTATGTGCAGAACATAGGAAAGAGGTTGAAGAGTGGATCCGGCAAATGGCGAGAGGCGGACAAGAGATGAGAGAGAAGAACAAAAGAGGTTGAGAAAAGAGGAAAGAATAAAAAGACAGATGGAAAGTTTTTGAAGACCATGTGAAGTAGTTTGGAAAGCCTCCAAGAAGAAAGAGAATGAGAAGAAAGAGAGAGAAGCAAAACAAGAGAATGAGGCAAAGCAAAAGAGAGTGAAAAGAAAGTGGTGAGGATCAAAAGGAAAAAGAAAGAGAAAGTGAAAAAGAAGAGTGATGATAAAGAGAAAATAGTGGGAAAAGAATGAGAAAATAGTGTGGAAATTAGTGAGAAAAAAGAGAGTTATTGTGGCAACAAAAAGAAGAGAAAGAGAAGAGGGGCTAATTCAAAGTAGCCTCAGTGTATATTTTATTACAAAAATTTTAATTTCGGTAGCCTAACCTCCAATGATCTCTCTTTTTGCCTAGGTGGTGTTATAACTCTTTTTCGAAAAATTCAGAGATTTCATCCCAAAGGCAGTAACACCCAAAGGTTTGGAATCTGCAAAGGATTCCAAAAGGCTCAATAAGCACCCTCTCATGCTTATACCTCCTATTGAAAATATTTTGAACTAAGTTTGATACAAATTGATGGTAATGGAAGAGCTCATCCTAATTGAGGTACTCAGGCTTGGGAACTTGCAAGGTTACCAAAAAGTATGGATATCAGCACAAATTTGATAACATGCTTGATTAGTCAGTAATGCGCCGAGGAATGAATTCTCTCTTAAGATGGAGGGAATTATGAGCGTGGGAGAGCGAGTAAACTTTCCAACAAGAATGATGACCATGATGACACATGGATGAATCAAATAAGGACCAGGCACCACGACAGATTAGATTAAAATTAAGCAAGCTTTTAAGTCTAGCATGTGGTTCTTGGTGAGCCCAAAGCAGAGGGCAAGTTGAATTGCTGAAGCTGAGTTAACTTATTGTGTGAAGGAATAACCTAAGGACATGCCTAAGAGTTATGAGCATATTTTTTACTTGTTTTGTTTTAATTCAATAAGTGTAATGGGTTGTTTGGTTGATCCAAGTTTGTTAGAGTTGCACTCAGTCAACCATTTAAATCATGTTGAGTAACGAAATTACATATAGTTAGTTGGGAGGAATCTTTTTGGTTTGCATACGAAAGTAATAACTCCATTTTGAATCTGTTAGTCTTTCATGTTTTTAGTTAATTATAGGGAGTTACACACTTTTAATTTGAGAACAATGTGGCTGCTACATAATGATAGAGAGAGAAGGATAATAAGTCCTATTAAGTGGTTGAGTTATGGAAGTTTAGAGTTAAATTAATAAAGTTCAGATTGTGAGGGGTATGGAATCATTGGGAAGACAAAGGTGAAGCCAAATGTTGGCAGCCACACCCCACATATGTAACATGCTAAAATACACGAAATGATAGCAGATGTTGAATTTGGATTGAAATCCATTTGTGAGGGGGAATTGTCATCTTTGGTTCTTGGTTGAGCCAACCTTAGTTCTTATCAAGAACCAATTATTCTGTGGGTGAACATCACTTCGGTTTATCAAACTTCTAGTTAGTAGCAGATACCATCTCTAATCTTCAGCATTTTATATTTTTTCTTCTATTTTGGTTCCAAAAAATAGGTTACGTAATGTATTAGAATTCAACCAAATAGATTCTTCAGCAATGCCTCGCATTTGGGTTGTCATCAAGTGGTATCAAGCTTAGCCTTGGTTGGATTTTTCTTTATTTTTGTCCTTCCAAGTCTTCTTTCTCCTTTTTTTCTTTTTTGCTATAAGCCAGATTTGAAAATTTCGACTATCAAGAGCATAGGAAAGAGGTTGAAAGAGGATCGGCAAATGCATGAGGAGAGGTGTGACAAGAGGATGAGAGAGAACCAGACAAAGAGGTTGAGAAAAGAGGAAAGAATGAAAGACAAATGGAAAAAGGCTAAAGACCGTATGCAGAAGAAGTTGGTGGAAGATCTCACAAGAGAAAGAGGATGAGAAGAGAAGAGAGAGAGAAAAAACAAGAGAATGAGGAAGAGAGCAAAGAGGTGAAAGAGAGAGGATGATCAAAAGGAAAAAGAAAGAGAAAGTGAAAAGAAGGTGATGATAAAGAGAAGAAATAGTGTGAAAAATAATGGGAAAAATAGTGTGGAAGTGAGTAGAGAAAAGAGAGAGTTATTTGGCAACAAAAGTAGAGAAAGAAGGGTTTTAATTTCAAAGTGACCTCGAATGTATATTTTAGGTTACAAAAATTTCACCTTTGGTAGCTAACACCCTAATGATCTCTTTTTGCCTAGTGGTGTTATAACTTTTACAGAAATTTGGAGATTTCATCCCAAAGGCGGAGTACCAAGAGGTTTGGAAACTTTGAAAGGATTCCAGGAAGGCTCAATAAAAGCACCTCTCATGCTTACTCTCCCATTGAAATATATTTCGAACTTAAAGTTTGACCTGGAAACCGTGTAATGGAAGATTTCATCCCAAGGAGGTATCAGCTTAACTGGGTAAGGATTTTTGAAAATGTATGGATATCTTAGCACAAGATTTGATAACATGCTGATTGAAGTTCATAAATTGAGGACCAATTTTCTAAAGAAGTGAAGGGTAAGATATGAGCCATGGGAAGGGCAAGTCAACTTTCCAACAAGAATGATATGAGCCCAATGAAGACCCTGGATCGAATCAAATCAAGGACTTTAGGCCCATGACAAGAGTTTTAGATACAAGAAAGCCCAAGGCTTTTTAATTACATGGTGGCTATTTTGATAGAAGAAAATACAAGAATGAGGAAAAAAGTGGAATGAGCCTAAATTGATAACTTATCTCATTCACTAGAAGACCCATGAACATGCCTAAGTAGTTATGAGCATATTATTTAACTTGTTTTGTTTTAATTTAATAAGTGTAATGGGTTGTTTGGAGTGGATCGAAGGATTCTGCCAGAGTTGCAATTGGGTCAACCCATTTAATCTCATGTTGAGCACCGAAATTCACATAGGTTAGTTGGGAGGAATCTTTTTTGGTTTGCATACCAAAGTAAGCTCCATTTTGAATTGTTAGTCTTTCATGTTTTTAGTTAATTATGTGGGAGTTACACTTTTAATTTGAGAAAATAGAGTGTGGCTGCTACATAATGATAGAGAGAGGGGATAATAAGTCACTATTGGGATTTTGAGTTAGGCGCGGTTTAGTAAAGCATGAATGAAGCTAGTTAGTGGTTGTTATGAATCATTGGGAAGACAAAGCGTGAAGCCAAATGCTGGCAGCCACTATATGTAACATGCCTAAACACAGAAATGATAACTGGATGTTGTGTGGATTGAAATCCATTTGTGAGGGAATTGGCTCTCTTTCCTGGTTGAGCCAACCTTAGTTCTTATCAGAATCCAACTATTCTTGTGGCTGAACATAAATTTCCGGCTTATCAAACTCTAGTTTGTACACCATACCATCTCTAATCTTTAACTATGTCCATTTTTATTCTTCCTTTTTTTTGTTCAAATAGGTTTCGGGGATAACTTGTTAAGAATTCAACCAAATAGATTTCACAAAAGGCAACCTCACCATTTGGGTTATCATCAGTGTATCAAAGCTTGGGTTTGTTGGATTTTCTTTGTTTTTGTCCTTCATCTTCTTTTCTCCTTTTCTTCTTTTTGGTTATGTTGCGAGTTTTGAAATTTCACTAGTGCAAGAACATAGGGAAAGATAAGGAGTGGATCCGGCGAATGCATGAGAGGCGTGACAAGAGGATGAGAGGAGAAACAAAAAGGTGGAAAGAGGAAAGAATGAAAAGTGACAAAACATGGAAAGTTTGAAGACCATGTGAAGAGAAGTTGGTGGAAGACTCCAAGAAGAAAGAGAATGAGAAGAAAGAGAGAGAGAAAGCAAAACAAGAGAATGAGGAAGCAAAAGGGAGTGAAAAGAAGAAAGTGATGATCAAAGGAAAAAGAAGAAAGGAAAAGAAGATGATGATAAAGAGAAAATAGTGTGAAAATGAATGGAAAAATAGTGTGGAAATTAGTGAGAAAAAAAAAGAGAGTTATTTGGCAACAAAGAAGTGAAGAGGAGGAGGGCTTACTTTGAAGGCAGCCTCAATGTATATTTGCCACAAGAATTTTTAATTTGGTAGCTAACACCCTAATGATCTCTTTTTGCCTAGTGGTGTTATAACTCTTTTACAAGAAATTTGGAGATTTCTATCCCAAAGGCAGTACCCCAAGGGTTTGGAACTTCCGTAAGATTCCAAAGGCTCAATAAAGCCTATTCATTCTTCACCTCTACCGAAATATATTTTGAACTTAAGTTTGATACAACCGATGTTGAAGGCTCATCCCAAGGAGGTACTCCAGGAGGCTTGGGAACTTAAGGTTTGGAAAGGGTATGGAGTATCTTAGCACAGATTTGATAACATGCTTGGGATTGAGAGTCATAAATTAGGACCAATTTTCTTAAAGAAGGAGGAGATGATATGAGCCATGGGGGAAGGGGGCAAGTCAACTTTCCAACAAGAATGATATGAGCCCAATGAAGACCCCTGGATCAAGAATCAAATCAAGGACTTGGTGGACCTCATGACAAGAGTTAGATACAGAAAGCCCAACAAGCTTTTAATTGTACATGTGGCTATTTTGATGAAGCAAACCGAGAATGAGGCAAAGTGGAATGGAGCCAAAATTGATAACTTATCTCATTCAACTAGAAGACCCATGAACAGCCCCCTAAGTAGTTATGGCATATTTTGCACTTGTTTGTTTAATTCAATATGTGACTGGGTTGTTTGAGTGGATCCAAGTTTGTTAGGAGTTGCAATTGGGTCAAGCCCATTTAATCTCATGTTGAGCACGAAATTATAGTGTTATTGGGAGGAATCTTTTTGGTTTGTACACCAAAAGATAACTCCATTTTTGAATTGTTAGTCTTTCATATTTTTAGTTAATTATGCGGGAGTTACACTTTTAATTTGAGAAACAAGTGGTGGCTGCTACAAGACAGAGAGAGGATAATAAGTCACTATTAAGTGGTTGAGTTAAGTCGGGTTTAGTAAGTCCTTAACAGGCTAGTTATGTGGGGGTTATGGAATCATTAAAGACTAAGGGTAAGGCAAATGTTGGCTAGCCACACCCCCATATATGTAACAGCCTAAACCATGAAATGATAACAGATGTTGAATTTGGTTGAAATCCATTTGTAGAGGGAATTGTCTCACCTCTTTGGTTCTTGGTTTGAGCCAACCTTAGTTCTTATCAAGAATCCACTATTCTTGGTGAACATCACTTGGCTTATCAAACTCTAGGTTGTGGTGCAATACCATCTCCAATCTTTCACCATTTTCATATATTTTCTTTCCTATTTTGTTTCAAAATAGGTTTTTAGATTAACGTTACAGAATTCACCAAATAGATCTTCAACAAAGCCAATCTCACCAATTTGGGTTGTCATCCGAGGTAAATACCATAAAGCTTAGGCTTTGGTTAGCTTCTTTGTTTTTGTCCTTCATCTATAACTTTCTCCTTTTTTCTTTTTGCTGTAATTTGCGATTCGAAAATTTCGACTAGTGCAAGAACATAGGAAAGAGGTTGAAGAGTGGATCCGGCAAATGCATGAGAGGCGGACAAGAGTGGGATGAGAGCGAACAAAAAAGAGGTTGAGAAAGAGGAAAGAATGAAAAGACAATGGAAAGTTTTGAAGACCATGAAGAAGGTTGGTGAAGACTTCCAAGAAGAAAGAGAATAAGAAGAAAGAGAGAGAGAGAAAGCAAAACAAGAGAATGAGGCAAAAGAAGAGAGAAAAGAGTGATGATCAAAAGGAAAGAAAGAGAAAGTGAAAAGAAGAGTGATGAAAAGGAAAAATAGTGTGAAAAATATTAGGGAGAAAAATAGTGGAAGTGGAAGATGAGAAAAAAGAGAGTTATTGTGGTAAAAAGTGAAGAGAAGAGGGCTAGAATTTCCAAGGCAGCCTCAATGTATATTTACTTACTACAAGAATTTTAATTTCAGTTAACACCTCTAATGATCTCTTTTTGCCTAGTGGTGTTATAACTCTTTTCTAGAAATTTGGAGATTTCATCCCAAAAGGAAGACTACTACAAGTTTAGAAACCTGTAAGATTCCAAAAGGGTAATAAAGCACCTACTCATGCTTTACCTCTATTGAAATATATTTGAACTTAAGTTTATCATCTGATGTAATGGAAGAGCTCATCCCGGAGTGTACTCCAAGGGCTTGGAACTTGCAAGGTTACCCAAAAGTATGGATATCTTAGCTTACAAGATTTGATAACATGCTTGATTGAAGTATGGAGGACTGTGGGGACTAATTTTCGTTAGTTGAGGGTAAGGATATGATTTGGGGGCAAGTCAACTTTCCAACAAGAATATGGAGAGCCCGATGAAGGACCCTGGATCAAGATCAAATCAGGAACTCCAGGAATATGACAAGAGTTAGATACAAGAAAGCCCAACAAGCTTTTAATTGTACATGGTGGCTATTTTGATAGAAGAGCTCCAAGAATGAGGCAAAGTGGAATGGAGCCCAAATTGATAACTTATCTCATTCAACCAGAGACCATGAACATGCCTAAGTAGTTATGAGCATTTACTTGTTTTGTTTTAATTCAATAAGTGTAAGGGTTGTTTGATGTGGATCCAAGTTTGTTAGAGAGTTGCAATT
Source organism: Sophora flavescens (assembly GCA_030762895.1). Taxonomy (NCBI): domain Eukaryota; kingdom Viridiplantae; phylum Streptophyta; class Magnoliopsida; order Fabales; family Fabaceae; genus Sophora; species Sophora flavescens. Next base: position 61,711 of record JAUPTC010000288.1, read on the forward strand.
GGAGCAGCCCATTTAATCTCGATGTTGAGCACGAATTACATAGGTTAGTTGGGAGGAATCTTTGGTTTGCATACCAAAAGTAACTTTCCCATTTTTTGAATTGTTATTCTTATATGTTTTTAGTTAATTATGTGGAGTTACACTTTTAATTTGAGAAATAAGTGTGGTCTGCTACATAATGATAGAGAAGAGGATAATAAATCACTAGTTAGTGGATTGAGTTAAGTGTGGGTTATAAGTCACTGAATAGGCTAGTTATGTGGGGGTTATGGAATCGTTGGGAAGACAAAGGTGAAGCCAAGGTATTGTAGTTACACCATATGTAACATGCCTAAGCACCGGAAATGACTAACCCAGATGTTGACCCTGGAATGAAATCCATTTGTGAGGAATTGTCTCTCTGTGGTTCCTGGAAGAGCTAACTTTAGTTCTTATCAGAATCCACTATTCTTGTGGCTAACATCACTTGGCTTATCAAACTCTCTAGTTTGTGGCGCCCATACCACTCTAATCTCTACCATTTCACATTTTCTTCTTCCTATTTTGGTTCCAAAATAGGTTTAAATGATAACATTGCTACAGAATTCAACCAAATAGATCTTCAACAAA